>CM024605.1:4149634-4446227 GCA_014182555.1 Eucalyptus erythrocorys | reverse complement strand
CAGAAGTCTCTCCTACGCCTTCTTGCTGTTTCGCACTATAAGTGACTCTTTTTGATACACAATTTGAACACGAGAGATTTTAGAGAACAAGAGATTTCAGAGGTTCTAATACTGAAATTTTTCTATCAAGTCTTTCATTACTTTCGAGCAACTTCGATCCACCTTAAATAGCCTCCGTGCCTCCATACATGTTGGCACTTTCCAAGAATTCATCCAATCAACCCGTTGGACTGAATCAATTTAAGTGATCTTCACGTCGTCGAAAATATAAATAGACAATAGCTCGTCAATCCCGCTCGCCCATACAATCAGGATCTTAAGTTTCCAAAATTAGATCATTCCAAAATTTCGCTTGATCTTCAACGGATAAAATCCAAAGAATAAATCTTCCGAGTTCACAATCACAGCCAGAGATATTCCAAGGATAAGTTAGGGAATATAATATCCAAATCTTACTTTCCTTAACTATAAAAATAACTTGCTGTCAGCCTGTCAAAATCGCAAACTGTCTTCGACTTAGATTTGGGTCTTAGAGGTCTTCGATCGTAATTGTCCGACTGTCTTCGCACGGAAAACCTTGGGTCTTGATCTCTTCGTACTTAACCGATTGAGTCTTGGATTCTTCAGGCTTTACTGACGAGGCTGTTTTGTTAGATTCAAACTTCAAGGGATTTTTTTCAACAATCTCCCCCTTTTTGATGGTGACAAAACACCTCGGCAAATTTGCGAATTTAAAACCTGCAAAGAGAACTCATATATACTTTGAGGAATATTTCTGCAAAACAGAAAATGTTAGCCCAATAACAATCATCCTCAAATAACATGATCCTGCAATGCAAATTCACAAGTCTAGAAATCCAAACATCAAATAAGTATAAAGTCATAGAGATTTAAATAAACGGCCCAATCCAAATCCAAATAAAAAATAATGAAAACAGTCTTAGCAAAATTAAATAAACAGTCCAATCCAAATCCAAATAAAAAATAATGAAAACAGTCTTAGCAAAATTAAAGTTCAAATCAAAAATAAATTTCAAATCTGCAAAACTCTCCCCCTGTTTGTCCCATCAAAGGAGGTAGAGTGAATAAGAAATGGTTGTCAAAAGATTTAGGGCTCTCCAGGATGCGAACAAGCTGAAATTTGCCGAGCGTCCCATGTCTTCTCGAGATTGACTCGCACTGTTTCCGATTTGATTCCACTTGAGCTCTCTGCGTTGATTTGATATTGCATATTCACAGAAGTACTCAGCATTGCCTTCTTTAAATCCCTCAGCTCAAAGTCCATTCCAAACACCTGCTTCTTTAGATCCAACATAACATCCAACAGTTGTATAAAAGCTGTTGAGTTAGTATTACCTCCACTAGGACCAGCAGAGTCGCTTCTGAGTTTGGAAACTAGGAGCATCCTTCTCAGCCCTTTCCTTCTCTAATGGTGAGGATTCTTCATGTTCTGGGAAATGAGATGCATAGACGCCCCGCGTCGCACTGCATCTACTCACATCACTAAAATGTAGTGGCGATACCGTTCCCTGTTCTGTAGCAATTCCCCCTGTGTTGATGCCAATGGGTGGAGTAGAATATTCCTCGCCAACATCCATATCAGTACTTTGATGTTTCTCGGTCTCTTCCGCAGATTGAGCAATTGATGGCTCAAATCCTGCAACCATATCCTCCCGCATTCGGCTCTCCTCTTCATCCTTCTTTCTTCTCTATTCTTCTTCTCTTCTCATCTCTTCTTCTTCTTCCCTTCTCCTTTCTTTCTTCTCGCTTTCCTCTTCTTTCTCTCTCGTTCTTCTTCTCTTTTTTTCTCTGTTCCTCTTCTCTTCTTTTCCTTTCCTCTCTCTTCTTCCTTTCTTTCTTCTTCTCTTCTTCTCTGTTTTTTCTTCCTCTTTCCTTTGTTTCTCAGCCTTTTTCTCCTCTCGCTTCTTTCCTCTCCCTCTCTCCACCTCGTTCGCTCAAGCTGCGATTGGGCTCCTCAATTTTGAGAGAGTAGACAAGGTCATGGCATCATCGAAATCTTCCTCATCCTTTTCGTCCTGTAGGATGATTTTTCGACGCTTTTTCTCAGCCATGGGTCTTTGCCCTTTCTCTTTGAAGAAGCAGTGGGGATCTCCTTTGAAGGTGTCTTTTCCCTCAACCTTTCCAAGGTGCAAAGCATTCAGCTCCGGAAACTTCATCTTCATCACCATCTTGTAACCAACAAGCATCGACTTAAATTGGTCAGCATAGAGGTGCAGGATCCGATTTCGAAATGCCCGAACAACTTGGTGATGATTGATGAATAAGGCAATTGACCCTTATCCTTGACCACGCTTCCGTACATGTGGAAAAGAATAACGTGTGGGAGAGAAAAGGGTCTGCCTTGGTTGATGGCAAACATCAACTTGGCTTTCGGTCTTGAGACATCGGTCTTTGAGGTTGTCTTGGGCTCGATACGCTTGATGATGATTTTGTGCAGCAATACATTTGTGGCATTCATCCTAGTATAGGATATTTTGCCCTCTACTGTTCTGTCACGCACAATCTCTAGAGTTGCAAAGGTTGTGGACACTTTTATTGGTTGGAAACTCCTTCTCTCCACCCCAATAACATCAGCCAAAGTGTCAACATCAACTATATAATCTTTATCCATAAAAGAAAAGGACAACCTATTCGCATCTAGAAACGACAAATTCGAGTAAAAATATGCCGTAAGTTCGAGTAGGCATTTGTCGGGATCTCGTGCAGAATTTCTCCAATTGCAGCCTAGTAAAATTCCCTCTAAGATTTATCTTCAACGAATCAAGGAAGTCGAAGTCCACACTTCTGATTTACTACACCCTCTTCAACAATTTGGTGTATACTCGCTCATGCTCTTTAGACCGAAACAGACTTCTCGAAGGGCAACCAGAGTTCACAGCCACACCCAATCGCGGCTGGAACTGAGGAAAAAGTCTCTCATCATCGTCTAGGGTCTGGCTTCCAGTACTATAAAGCAGATCACTTGAAACGTTTTCAAGTGTCCTTTGTGCCCCTTCCCCAACAACTTTCAACTTCTCCATTTCCCGCAAGAAGAGATACTCACTCTTGTATCCTCTTTCCTTTAAAAAATCCTTGATCGTCTTCAGGCTTACTCCTCCATCCTTTAGCCTTTTGTAAAGATCAAACGCAAGCTGAGGTTTTAGGGTTCTTACCGGCCGCCTGATCACCTCCTCGTGATGCTGACTTTGGGTCTCCCTTGTTGGAGATTCTTCGCCTGTGAGGTCCACCCTTGTAGGACCCTCTGGTCGTCTTTGTGGTCCCCTGCTAGCGATTCTGGAAGACTTTCGAGACGACATACTTGGAACACAAGCGAAAGTTCAACTTGTTTGCTAATCGAGAAAGGTAATGGAACAGGAACGGCAAATGGAGCTTTTAGGGTTTTGAAAGCGAGAGAGAATGGAGATGAACTTCAAAAGAGTAGTAGCAGATGAAAGTGACGATTCGAGAGTATAAATAGTAGGAAAAAAAATAAAACCGAGATACTGAACTGTCGTCTAAAAGGAAAATAAAAACTGCCAAAAATAAACTTAAATTTTGAAAAAGTAAACTACCATTTTGAAAAAGTAGACTGCAATTTTTGAAAAAGTAAACTGCCATAATTGCATGTCAGAAATTGAGTAAAAAGAAATTTTGAAAATTCGAAAAGCAATTATCAAAAATAATATAATGCCGAGAATACGAAGAAATTAAAATACGTAAAAAGACTTTAAGACAGAGTCTGAGAGTGTTCAGACTTTACCTCAGAGTTTGAACTCTTTCGACTTTACCTTGAGTCTCGAGCGCCATTAGACTTTATGTTGAGTCTCGAACACCTTCAGACCTTGCATTGAGTCTCGAACTTTTCAAGACTCTAGTTTTGAGTCTCGAACATCTTCAAGTCTTGCGATATTTAGTCTTGAGCGAATTGATTCAAAGTGAGCCTTTTCTAGGGGCTTTGTGAATATATCCGCTAATTGATTCTTTGAGTCTACGAACTGAATTACCACTTCACCACTTTGAACATGATCTCGAATGAAATGATGCTTGATTTCAATGTGCTTCGCTCTTGAATATAGTATTCGATTCTTTGTGAGGTTGATTGCGCTTGTGTTGTCACATTTGATTTCTGTACTCGTTTCCTCAACTCCAAAGTCTCTCAATTTTTGTTGCATCCATAGGATTTGAGAGCAGCAATTTCCAAGAGCTATGTACTCTGTTTCAGCGATTGAAAGAGCTACGGTACCCTATTTTCTTGAGAACCAAGATACCAACCTGTTTCCCAATAGTTGACAAGTACCTGTAGTGCTTTTTCTATCCACTCTACAACCAGCAAGGTCAGCATCAGAATATCTAAGGAGAGTAAAGTTTCCTTGTTTGGAATACCACAGACCTAGCTTAGATGTAATTGCAACATATTTAATGATGTGCTTCACAGCAGTCATGTGAGATTCTTTAGGATTATATTGAAATCTAGCACAAATGCAAACACTAAATAGAATATCAGGTCTAGATGCTATAATGTAAAGAAGTGACCCGATTATACTCCTGTATAGCTTTTGATCTACACTCTTTCCTTCTTCATCTTTATCTAGCTTTGATGAGCTTGACATAGGAGTTTCGTTTTCTTGCAATTCTCCATTCCAAATTTCTTGATAAGGTCTTTTGCATACTTTTCTTGGTGGATAAAGGTTCCTTCTCTTGATTGTTTGACTTGAAGTCCCAAAAAGAAATTCAATTCACCCATCATGCTCATCTCAAATTCATTCTACATACAACTTGAAAAATTCTTGCGAAGTTTTTCATTAGAAGAACCAACTATAATATCATCAACATAAATTTGAACAATTATGAAATCCTTGCCTTCTTTTTTAATAAATAAAGTAGTATCTACTTTACCTTTAGAGAAACCATTTTGTATTAAGAAATTACTTAACCTTTCATACTAAGCTCGAGGTGCTTGTTTTAAACCATACAAGGCTTTCTTCAGCTTGAAAACAAGGTTTGGTCTTCTAGGATCTTCAAATCCTGGTGGTTGTTCCACATAGACTTCTTTTTGGATAATTCCATTTAGGAATGCACTTTTCACGTCCATTTGGAATAACCTGAAATTTTTAAAGCAACCAAAAGCAAGGAGTAATCTTATAGCTTTTAACCTTGCCACCGGAGCATAGGTTTCATCATAGTCGATGCCTTCTTCTTGTGTGTAGCCTTTCGCCACAAGTCTTACTTTGTTCCTTACCACTTTCTCTTCTTGTTGATCAAGCTTGTTCCCGAAACCCATTTGGTACAAATAATTGATTTACCTTTTGGTTTAGGAACTAGCTCCCAAACATTGTTGATTTTGAATTGATTCAGTTCCTCTTGCATTGCTTCAATCCAGCTTTCATCTTTCAATGCATCTTCTATGTTTTTAGGTTCAATCTTAGAAATGAGTGCGAGAGCACTAGATTCTTCACGTCTTTTAGATCTTGTACGAACTCCTTCATCAATATTGCCAATAATGAGATCTCGTGGTGACTTGATTTGTGTTTCCAATTTGTAGTTGGTTTGTCACTTTGATGAAGCTCTTCTTCGCTTGGAGCTACTTTTGAATTAGTTTGCGGCTGAGTGTCTAAGATTTGATTTTCTTCAAGAGAATTTGTAGACACTTGGCCAGACTCATAATCTTCAGGTTGAGTCCGATTTTGAACCGAGTCTTCAAACTTCACATTCATGGATTCTTCCACAATTTGAGTCCGTTTGTTGAAAACTCCAAAGGCTTTGCTTGTCAAAGAGTAGCCAAGGAAAATTCCTTCATCTGATTTTTCTTCAAACTTACCAATTCGATCACTAGAATTCTTTAGGATAAAACATTTACAACCAAATACATGAAAATAAGAAACAATAGGTTTCTTACCTTTGAAAAGTTCATAAGGTGTTTTCTCTAAAATAGGTCTTAGAAAAATTTTCTTTATAATATAGCAAGCAGTTGAAGTAGCTTCAACCCAAAAATGAGGAGAAATATTACTTTCAATCAAAAGAGTTCTTACCATTTCTTATAAAGAACGATTTTTCCTCTCTACAACTCAATTTTGTTGTGGAGTGTATGAGGATGAAAAATTATGTTGAATACCATAGTCATCACAATATTTAGCAAAATCATGATTCTCAAATTCACCACCATGATCAGTTCGAATACTTGAAATTGCATATCCTTTCTCAATTTGGATTTTTTTTGCAAATTTAGTAAAATAAGTTAAAGCTTCAGATTTATTTGCAAGAAAGAATACCCAAGTAAAACGAGAATAATCATCAACTATAACCAAACAATATCTTTTAACTCCAATGCTTTGAGTTCTTGTTGGACCAAACAAATCCAAGTGTAACAACTGCAAAACACGATTAGTGGATACTTGATTTATAGATTTATAAGAATTTCTAACCTGTTTTGCAAGTACACAAGGAGTGCATAATTCATGCTTTTTGATACTTTAGGTCAGGAAGTCCTCGAACAAGCTTTTTGGATGAAACTTTTGCAATTTGCTTCAAGTTGACATATCCAAGTTTCCTATGCCAAAGGATGGTTTCATCTTGGATTGATATCAAGCATTGAGAGCTGTCAGACTTTATATCTAGCAAATAAATATTCCCATGTCTTCGTCCAGTAAAAGATTGTGAGAGATCTTTACTTGTTCCAGAACAAGTATCTTCTTGAAAGTTAATCTTGTATCTAGTGTCACATAGTTGACTAATACTCAATAAATTATAGTTCAACCCTTCAACTAGAGAAACATTGTTGATTGTGAGGTTTCTTATCTTTACGGTTCCTCGACCAACAATCTTTCCTTTATTGTTGCCACCGAAAGAAACATTTCCTCCTTTTACATGAGAGAGCTTTGTGAAACAATTTGAGTCTCCGGTCATGTGTCTTGAACAGCCACTATCCAAATACCACTTGATTTTCTTCTTGATAGTGACCTGCATTTAAATGAAAAACTCAAGTCTTCTTTGGTACCCAAACTTTCTTGGGTCTATCATTGTTAGTACCATAAACAGTCTTTGCCTAACTCTTCTTAATAGGTCTCCAAACTTTGGGACAATCCTTCTCAAAATGTTCTACGCTCTTGCATTTTGAACATGTAAGCACATTTCTTCCAACGGACTTTACAAAACCTTTTGAAAATGATCCTTATAAAAAGATTTTGTTGGCCTATTCTTGATTCTTTCTTTTACCTTTGGAAAATCAATCAAAGGAATGGTTTCATGTGTCATTCCTAGACCAGATTTATTAAAATAAGGTCTTTGGATAGAAAGAATTTTATCTTACTTTTCAGAACCCATTGAAAATTTCTTTGTAACTTCCAACAAGTCTTCTTTCAGACAAACATTTTCTTTTGAAAGAACAATCTCATTTTCTTTTGAAATAGCAAGACACTTGTCTAGACTTTCAACTTTTTCAATCAAAGTCTTTTCTTGTTGTTTCAATTTTGAATTCTCCCTTTTTAGTTCCGAAATCCTTTTAAGAGAGCCTTTAAGACTGAGACAAAGTTCATCAATGTATTTTGATGCTTTGGTAGGAATATTTAAATTTCTAACCTTAATACCGCTATTTAAGTCTGAGTCTGAGTCTGAGTCTGAGCTTGAGTCCGAGTTAGCCATAAGACAGATATTGGCATACTCTTCATCACTCTCCTCACATTTAGTGTCACTCAATGTTTCAACTTTGAGTGCTTTCTTGAACCTTTCAGGTTTTCCTTTATTCTTTTTTAATAAGGGACAGTTGGGTCTGATGTGTCCCTTTTTCTTGCATTCAAAGCAAACAACCTCCTTGTTGGTATCTTCTTCTTCATTTGATTTCTTTTGAAATATCTCGATTGTTTTGTCTCTTTCCATTGAACCTTCTGCCTTTTCTATTCAACCTTCTGAATTTTCTAATCAGAAGTGTCAATTCCTCGTCATCCAAGTCTTCTTCTGAATCTGTAGCATCAAAATCATCATTAGATTTTAAAGCAATTGACTTCTTACCTTTGGTGTCAAATTCCTCATTGAATTGCTCGACTTCATATGATTGAAGTGTGCCGACCAACTCATCTACCGAAAGAGGCATGATCCTTTGTGCTTCTCTTATGGATGTCTTGACATGATTCCAATCTTTGGAGAGTCCTCTCAACAGTTTATTGACCTTCATATGTCCTGAGATTGGCTGTCCTTGGTATGCCAAGCCATTTACAATTTTTGTAAATCGACTGAACATATCTGTGATGGATTCTCCTAGCTTCATTTTGAAGGCTTCATATTGTCCAAGAAGGATATTGATCTTGGTTTCCTTGACTCGATCTGTTCCTTCATAGGTGACGTGCAATATATTCCAAACTTCTTTGGCTGTTTCACAAGATGAAATTCTATTATATTCAGTAGGAGATAATGCACAATATAGAGAATAGATAGCTTTCACATCAAGGGCTTGTCTTTTTGAAATATCAATGTGTGACACTCCCACTCCATCAGGTAATTCTTTCCCTGTGATTGATGCAGCTTTAGGAGCAATTCCATTCTCTACTACATCCCATTCTATAGGATCTTTTGATCTTAGGAATGCCTTCATCTTGTTTTTCCAAACATTGTATTCCTTTCCATCGAAGTAGGGAGGTCTGGTATTGCTTTGACCTTCAATCAAACCTGGAGTCAAAATACTCGCCATATATCTTTAGCTTTAGAAATAATAAACACTTACAATAAATAAGTAACCTGCTCTGATACCAATTGATAAAGGCTAGTGAATCCACCTAGAGGGAAGTGAATAGGTGATTATGAAATTCTTTCGGAATCTTTTACCGAAGAATACTTTAATATGAAGAATATATCAATGACAAATAGATCATGCATTCATAAAGTAAATAGAGTAGAGTAAAAGAGAATTGACACAATGATTATAGTGATTCGGCTTATTCCAAGCCTACGTCCACTCTCCACGCCGGCAACCAACCGGGCGTAATCACTATGTAGAAAATGAGAGTTACAATTCACGAACTAGACTTCTTCAGCAGAAAGTCTCTCCTACAGCTTCTTCTTTGTTTTCGCACTATAAGTGACTCTCTTTGATACACAATTTGAACACGAGAGATTTTAGAGAACAAGAGATTTCAGAGGTTCTAATATCGAAATTTTTCTATCAAGTCTCTCATTACTTTCGAGCAACTTCGATCCACCTTAAATAGCCTCCGTGCCTTTATACCCATTGGCACTTTTCAAGAATTCATCCAATCAACCCGTTGAACTGAATCAATTTAAGTGATCTTCACGTCGTCGAAAATATAAGTAGACAATAGCTCGTCAATCCTGCTCGCCCATACAATCAGGATCTTGAGTTTCCAAAATTAGATCCTTCCAAAATTTCGCTTGATCTTCAACAGATAAAATCTGAAAAATAAATCTTCCGAGTTCACAATCACAGCCAGAAATATTCCAATGATAAGTTAGGGAATATAATATCCAAATCTTACTTTCCTTAACCATAAAAATAACCCGCCGTCGCCTTGTCAAAATCAAAATCGCAAACCTGTCTTCGACTTAGATTTGGGTCTTAGAGGTCTTTAGACTGTAATTGGGTCTGACTGTCTTCAGACGGAAAAACTTCATATCGAACTTTGGGTCTGACTGTCTTCAGATGGAAAAACTTGGGTCTTGATCTCTTCAGACTTAACCGACTGAGTTTTGGATTCTTCAGACTTTACTGACGAGGCTGTTTTGTTAGCTTCAAAACTTCAAAAGATTTTTCTTCAACAGTATCTCTCCATCATAACGTATCAAAACAAATGAGTGCATCTTAATCGCACCCCACCATGGATGTACTAATAAAATATAACACTATCTCCTCTAATAAAAATCAAAGAAAGACTTTCAGTTAAAAATATTTTATTGAAGAGTCAAATTCTGGCAAAACATATGCCAAACTCTATCTTATTCAACCCCCAATCTCCGCTTAGATTTTTTTCAATTATGATAGACCACTATTTCAACTCCTCTTGAAATCGAAGTACTAATCTCCAAGCTTGATTAATTTGGCCGGCAATCTATCTCCAGTTTTGAAATTCTTGATTCAAGTTTCGTGTAAATTTCGGCCAAACTTCCACGATCGTTTGAATTGCGATACTTTTTGTTCAAATTACTGAGAACAACCGCAATCTTGGAATCTCGTCCAATGCCCACAACCTTGGAGTTAAGACTAGCTCTCACAATCTAAGTTGAGTGCACTCTCAAAATCTTGGAATTGTGTCCAATTCCACTATCTTGAAGTTTAAGCTAACTCCCCCGATCTTGGAGTCACAACTAAAATTATATCCAAATGATTTGCAACCTTCGACCAATGTCAAGGAAATTGGGGGTACAGTTACCGAATAAAATCTAAACTTACTATTGAATGTCAATTCAATCCTAATTTTCCAATTTTGTTAATAAAAAAAAAACCCTAAACATTTCTATGAAATTTCAATATAGTTATTTCAATCAATTTTGGGATAAAATTGCTCATGTGGTTCTACTTATCTCCAACCATTGTACATGGCACTATCGGTGATCTTATGTGAATGACTAAGTAGATCAACACATCGCGATTTCCTAAGTAATTGGTCAGAAGGATTATTTTAATTTTGCATAAATTGACCATGTTGGTAAAATTAGAAAATTTAGAACTAAAATGGTATCCATAAAATATGTTTAGGAGTCAATTGGTTATTTTCCTAGAGAAGGGGAAAGAGAGTGGCTGAAAATTCTAGAATGGGGGACTTTTGTGGGGTCGATCCTAAAAATTAAATAGAGTTTAGGCACCTTACCTGTGAATTCTAATTCATCCTGCATGCCAGGCCTTATATTGGGCTGATAATATTAATAGCTAATCCCCTGATACATTTGATGCAAAATGCTATTCTTATACCTAAATGTCCATAATATCTAAAAGTAGAGGAATATAGCAAGAAATGTGAGCGTAGAACTAGACAGAACTGATGCTTTGGTTTAGGGGTCCAATTCTATTGATATTGACAAATTCTATCCCTAGTTTTATTATGAATGAAAGCCTTCAAGTGAAAATTTAGGAGTCGATAACTGGGATATTATATTAAGTATTAACAGCATTTCTTATATATATCAAATTATTTTTAATTTTTGAAAACAAGTATAAGAGTGATTTAAAATGTTTTTTTTTTTTTTTTTTTTTTGGGCAGATAGTGTTACCATAGCATTGGATATGTTGCCATGTAAAGAAATACAAATATTAAACGCCACCGCAATTGTCCAAGAAATTGATAGTTTTGAATGATGAGTACATCCAATAAATCGAACTCTTTATCGAATATAAAATTATTAGGCGAACTAGGCGAACTTACCACACTTTCTTCTTGGCCGAGTTTTCACCAGTACGAATTGCAAAAGAACAAAAGTCACTTCCGGGTCAAAGCTATATCATTTTATATCTGATCATATTTTTCCACAAGGACTTTGACTGACCATTTGTATGGCATCTTTGCCGAACAATTTCTTCAGTCAACAGCTAGAAAGCTAATGGAACACATCAACGAAGTAATCAGGAAATTCGTTTCAGCCCTAAATAGAAGGCATGGTTTTTTTTTTGGTAAATAGAAGGCATGGTTTTTGTATAAAATACAAGTGAAGATTCATGCTTAGGAAGAGCGAGGACAAGTCGACGGGAAGTTTAATGTCGTCTCCTTTCGTTATCCCGGAAGAAAGCTGAATATTCCACGCGTCTTTAAGTTTTTGAAGAAAACTCGTATTTTCTTTTCCTATTAATCACGGCCCACAACACTTCCTCTCCATCGTTGAAAATAGATAGGCATGCTAAAATGATATTAACGAATATCGACGAGGTCCAAAACGATCCGAACATTAGATATTGGAAATACGCACCTCTCAAGACGTGGTAAAACTGGGTGTCGACACTCTCATTCTAGGTTATTAAATTCAGGAGACATGCACAACTACCACCGCTATGAAATTATGGTTCCTCCTTTCTTCGTGACGATGGAAAATTGCTATTGAAGTTTCAAGCGATAACAAACTTGTGCTCATTATGCTCCAATACTTCATTCTTTCCAGTTGGTTATTAAAAAAAAAAAAAAATTCTTGCTTTTGACCTACTGTAAAATGATGAATGGCCAAAATTTTTAGTCTAGATTGACTAAGAAATCATGTCACCTACTACACTATAGTCAGTTGTGAACCCAAAAATCACATCACTTACCATTCAGAGAATTTTCCATATGAGATATGGATTATATAAATCAAGTCCATATGACCCATTTAACATCGTCATGAGACCCACATAATTAATAATTCAAGTTTTCTACATGATCTATGTAACAGGTAGTATTCTTGCATCGCTACTCAATCTGCTGCAATGGCATGTCATCAGATTCACCACCAACACATGCACATTAGAGAACAGCAAGAAATTTCTATTCTCCTCCCTTGGAACAGAGAAAACATTGATATTTGAAACATGTGGGTTCATTAAGTTGGATTTTGAGTGATAGTGATAATAACGACCATTGTAGGCAAATGCAACTCTTAAAAAGGAAGGAAGAAGAACCATGTTGATCTGAAAACTGGAAACTTTGCGAAAAAAACAATGAACCATATCAAAGAGAAACAGCTCATAAAGCATTCATACTCATCTCAAATGGTCTCTACTTGAGGATCCTTTTGCCTAAAGACATATACCCACGTTCACTTACACAGCATCAATCTTGAGAGTAAAAAAGAAAAGAAAACAAAGGGCGTACATCAAAATCTGAAGCCGCTGCGTCCGTGTCATGACTCACGCATTTTTTGTTTTTGTTTTGGGGTCTCGAACATGACTCACGCATTTCAGGGTCCCATCTCTTCATGCAAAAGAGTACATTTTTGAACATATGATGTCTCAATCATTCGGCGGGTCTTGCAAGGCATGACTTGAAAATTTTGAGTCATTTTTAGGTGGCCAGCGATGAGAGAAAATGACATTAAAAATATGTTAACACCTCCTTTCTTTTTTTATGAATAAAGAAAATAATATCTACCTTAAGGGACATGTTTTCTTCCCATTATAAATGGAAGTTCTCGGGTACATGTTCAAACAACAATGGCATCCTACTTCTACACTAGCTTCATGCCTACACTCTTGTGTGCACTCTTCGTCATTCAAACCTTGAATTTTAGTCATTCCAACGCCTTGACAAATGTAAGCTGCGTTGGCTATGAGAGGGAGGCTCTTTCAAAGTTCAAGCAAGATCTCACTGATCCGTTAAAGATGCCTGGGGTCGTGGACCGACAAGGGTTGTTGCAAGTGGGAAGGAATTGAATGCAGCAAGAAAATTAGTCATGTCTCCAGGCTCAATCTTCATGATCCTTGTCATGGTGTAGAGAGTTGCAGCCTAGGAGGTAAGATACATCCTACTCTAAATGAGCTGAAGTTTTTAAAGTATCTAGACCTTAGTTTCAATGAATTCGTAGCCCATCAAACCCAAATGTCCTTGACTTCTCTTCAAAAGCTAAAGTATCTCAACCTCTCATTTGCAAGCTATGGACATATATCCAATCAACTTAGTAACCTTTCCAACTTAAGGTACTTGGGATCTTAGTGTTGGGAGTACGCAATAGAAATCCGATTGGATCCACATTCACTCAAAAATCTTAAGCAAGTGAGTTATGGACCAAGTAAAATATATTAACGGCTTAATACCACATCAATTAATTGATGTGGGATTTCTCCAACATAACTTGCTCATGTGCATCCTAACAATCTCCCCTTTAAGTGGGAGCTCAATGTTACGCCTGCCCCCCTTAATTCAGGTATCTGTCTAGCCCAACATCATCCTTATGGGCTCACATTGTTACATCACAATGTCCACCTAATCGGAAATAGCAACCATCGACTCTGATGCCATTTATTGGAAGTGTGCAACGGAAGTCCAATACCTTTTGCCTGTGGAAATCGCCAAGAGATAGCCCAAATTTGAGCTCGTTAATATATCTAGTTGGACTAACCTTTACTTAAAAGCTTAAACCAATGAGTTATAAGTCACTTAAGATATATTAACTACTCAACGTTACATTTATTCTCTAATGTGAGACTTCTCTGACACAACGCATATGTGTATTTTAACAATATCCCCATCATGCGTCAACATCCAGTGTGAGGTTTGCTCCCCCTTAATTCAAGTATTCTTCTAATCAACATTACTATACCACAATGTCCACTTGCTCGGAAACCACAATCGACTATGATACTATTTGTTAGAAGCACACATTAGAAGTCCAATAGCTTCACTTGGAGAGATCGTCAAGAGAGAGCCCAAAACCTGAACTTGTCAATATATCAAATTAAATCTATCATTACTCAAAATCTTAAGCTAGTGAGTTATTGGCCAATTAGGATGTATTAATTGCTCAACACCATATCAATTCTCTCATTTGGAACTTCTCCAACACAACGTACTCTTACATGCATCCTAACAATCTCCCCTTCATGTATGAGCTCAGTGTTAGACTTGATTTCCCTTAATTCAGGTATCCTTCTGGCCTAACATCATTTTTGCAAGCCCATATTGTTACACCGCAACATCCACTTGCCCAGAAACAGCAACCATTGGCTCTAATACCATATGTTAGGAGTACGCAATAGAAGTCCAATATATTTCTCTAGGTGAGATCGCCAAAAGAGAGCCCAAATCTAAGCCCATTAATATATTCAGTTGGACTCGCCTTCACTCAAAAGCTTAAACCAATGAGTTATGAGTCAATTAGGGTATATTAACTACTCAACACTACATTAATTCTCTAATGTGGGAATTCTCTAACATAACGCACTCGTGTATCTTAACAATCTCCCCCTCACATGTGAGTTCCAATGTTAGGTCTGCTCACCCTAAATTCAAGTAATATTTTGGTCCACATTGCTACACCACAATGTCCACTTGCCTAGAAACCACAATTATCGGCTCTTATGCTATTTGTTGGAAGTGCATGGTAGGAGTCCGAAACCTTCACTTAGGAGATCGTTAAGAGAGAGCCTAAATCCAAGATTGTCAATATATCCAGTTAGATCTACTTTCACTTAAAATCTTAAGCTAAGGATTTATGAGTCAACTAGGATATATGAACTACTCAACACCACATCAATTTTCCAATGTGGGACTTCTCCAACACAACTTCCTCACACGTGCATCCTAACAATCTTCCCTTCAAATGTGAGCTCAGTACTGGGCCGTTCCCTCTTAATTCAAGCATCTTTCTAGCCCAACATCATACTTACGGGCCCACATTGTTACATCACAATGTCCACCTGCTTGGAGACAGCACTCATTAGTTCTAATACCATTTATTGGGAGCACACAATAGAAGTCCGATATATTTCGCCTAGGCAAATTACCAAAAAGGAGCTCAAATCTGAGTCTGTTAATAAATAAAGTCAAACCCACCTTCACTCAAAAGCTTAAGCCAATAAGTTATAGGCTAATTAGGATATATTAAGTACTCGATGCTACATTAATTCTCTGATATGAGACTTCTTTGACACAGCGTATACGTGTATCCTAACACTTAGTGGGTGAATGGTAATGACCTGCTTTTTGCAAGAGCCTATCAACTTCTGCTTCATTTCCTAGTTTTAGACAAGCCCTAGAGCCCCTACAGATCCCATCCACACGATTAGGCGTATAAATAATGGCGTCGTCGAGCTACCCATCTCTTGCACTCACCAAGAACCAAGCTATGCACGAAAGATGGAAATTTTGATAAGGACAGACGGAGTTTGTGTGGCCACTGTCAATTCGGTGAAGAAGAAGAAGTTGTCCTCTTGGTTTGTTTTGATGTACATCTGAGCGATCTCCTAAAATGTCAACTGCGAAAAAAAAATGGTGGATAGAACATGAATGCATGTTGACATGGCCCCATGGTGACATAAGCAAACACAATCAAATCCTCTACTGGGGCCCACCTTAGAAACACGTAAACTAAAGAAATGGAGAAACAACCATCACCTCCACATGTGACCTAAACCAGCCGATTCGATTCGGTTTGATTCCCAATTCGACCTGGCCCTAAATTCATCTCTTTGGCTTCTTTGCCTTATGGACTACCTTCTCATCGCACCCCTATTATCTGAGCTGAGCCCGTGAGAGCTGGATCTCTAGCGAATCTATCTTCAATCTCAAGTTCGAAATGGGTCGTGGCGGAGGCCATCTAGGAGGGAGCAGCATCAGGACCTCACGAAATCCGGCGAGGGGTCAACCCTCACAGGCAAGGTGAGAGTCACCTACATCAGATCTGGCGAGGGTTAAGCCCTCGTCAGATTCGAAAGCTGTGGAAAGAGGCGGTGACCTCAGACGACCCCAAGGATGCAAGGGCTAAGGGAGAGGGAGCCCTCGAGTCGAAAGTGCTGATGAGTGGGTACAACTTAGGCTTGTTATTAGACCCGATAGGGCGACAACAGGGGCAGCAGATGACTTCAATGGTGGAGCCGTCGCTGACAGTGAAGGAGGCGCAAAGGTTGGGCTCGGGCGAAGGAGAGGGAAAAAGGAAAGCGAAGAAAATAGTGAGAAATGAGAGGGTAAAGGAGAATATAGAAATTCAACCAAAAAAAAAAAAAAAAAAAAAGGAGGAGATAGAAAAAATATGAGAAGTGAGCCCCCTCATGTACACATGTCACACGATGAATGGATTATTGGTACAATTTTGATATGCAGTGTACACATTTGAGTCGCTGCCCAAGGGTTATAAAATGGAAAATTGACATAAATAATTCCTAAACTTTGATGTATAATTCAGTTCCTGAATTTTTAATCCAATATGTAATGTGATCCCTAAACTTTTTATTTGTTCAATATAGTCCATAAAATTTTGTTGCATGTTCGATCCAATCCTTGAATTGTATAAAAATATTCAATGTAGTCTTTCCATAATTATTCAAGACTAAGGTCTATAGGGATTCAATTGAACAAGTACCAAAAGTTCATGGATTATATTAAATACATTAAAAATTCATGGCCACATTGTACATTAGGTTAAAGTTCTAGGACCACATTGCATATTAGGTTAAAGTTTTAGGACCACTTTGAATAAATTAAAAATTCAACCAAATTACTTATTAGACCCAAATTCAAAAATTGTTTGTGTCATTGTCCCATGTAAAATAACATAATTGGGGTACTCGTGAAATTTTTATTATGAACATAATCATAACTATCGTCTTTAGCTAAAAAAGTAATTATAATTACTTTGAATGTGAAAGCTTTATTTTATTCTAATTTCAAGGAAAAAAAAGCGAAATGCACTTAGCAATTTAAAAGGATAAGGGAAAAAAAGTAGCTGAGGACATATATGTGGCATAAAAATGATTTGGCGACAAAATAAAGGATTAACTTGGAATTTTCATAAAGCACACATTCAAAGTAAGTAGGGGTGAGCATGGTCCGGGTTGGGCCGGTCCACCCCATAACCCTAAAACTAACCCGAACAGTGCTGATCCTCAATTTTTAGGATTAAGGACTAATCCTATTGAGCTTAGAACCGAGGACCAAACCGACTCAATGGATTCGGTCTGGTTACAAGGTCAACTCGGGACCGATCGATAATTTTTTATTTCACTTTTTGTACTCATGAAAAAAGCAATTGAAGACCGAACCGACCTAATGGTTCGCTCCGGTTTCAAGATTAATTTAGGACCAACCAATAATTTTTTATTTCATTTTTTGTACTCTTTAAAAAAGCGATTGAGGACCGAACTAACCCAATGGGTTCGGTCCAATTTCAGAGTCAACCCAAGACCAGCCAATAATTTTTTATTTTATTTTTCGTACTTCTTAAAAGGGCAATCGAGAACCATACCAACTAAATGGGTTCGATGATGAGCGAGGCCAACTAAGAAAGGCAAGCGGCGAGGGTCAAGTGGGGTGAGCATCGAACAAAATGAGTATCGAATGTCGAGCGGGAAGCAACAAGCCAAGCGAGCATCGAACAATGAGCAATACGAGTGACCCAAAGCGAGCAAAGCGAGTGTCAAGTGGCGAGCGGAAAAGTTGTTTCTTTCAATTTTTGGCAAATCAAAGACTAAGATGACAAATAAGATAGAAGAGAACAAATATTAGAGGATGAAGCCATAAGGAGCCTTTTTGGACGCCGTGAGGAATCCTCACAAAAACATTTTCCTCCTTCGTAAATTATGACTATTAACGCTGTAAAAGACATTAAAAATCTAAGTTATTAAATAATAATGTAAAATTACTTGAACTCTTTACTAAAGAGCTGTTTAATATTGTTGACGTCGTTTATTTTAAGGTTTTCTCTATATAAAAAAAAATTATAAGTAATATTATATATATTTATATATAGAGTCAAAGTTGGTCCGGCTTAAACTGATCCGAAACTCTCAGGATCGAAGACCAACCCGCATAGTATTAGTCTAGGAATTCTAGGACCAAAGACTGACCCAATCTCCCTGGGAACTGAATTAGGACTGGCAGGGTTGGGCCGATCTAAAGTCAGTCCATGGTCAACCCCAAACCGATGCTCACCCCTAGGAGTATGTATCCTCAGAACACTTGCGTACTTTTCCGGTTTTTCTATAAGAATTTCAATCTTTGGGTCATTTTAGTTGTCATTTTTACTAGCATATCTTTATTATGTTCACTTACTTTTTTATATATGTCATGCATGTGAAGAGTTTAAAATGAGTTAAATAAGTAGCCATGGTCTTGACGGGCCTACTTATACATGGGGAAAAACATAAAGGATTAATAGGTAAACATAATCAAGTCTTCAACATGATTCTAGTTAATAAAACCATTGATTAACATAGTGCCACCTCAATAATTGACTATGCTTTGATTAGAATATATTGAATTCACTACATCTGTTCCATAAACAAAGAATGATTAAAAAAAATTATCCTATAAATGATTACTTGTATAGCTTATGAAAATATATGCTCTAAAGATATTTCCATGGTCCATAAAAATATTTAAACATAAACTATTGTTGATAATGAAAATATTTTTTATCAACTAACTAATTCAAGCAAAATGGATGATCATTTAAAAAAATTCGAATAATTTATTTTCTAACAAACAAATGGAGCTTAAATCGCATATATCTTTCCTTTTATTTTAGTTTATCAACATAATTACTCAACTCGACATAAAACTTGAGAAATTAAAAGGAAATTGATACTTACAAAAAAAAAAAAAAAAAAAAACATAATAGATTGCCTCCGTCTCTTACCAATAATTACTCAACACTTGGTTCATAAAACCGCTAGTTAATGTAGCTCAACCTCCAATAATCAATTCCATTTCGTGAATTGAAAAAAAAACAAAAGTAGGAAATTTCCTCCATCTCTAATTAAGTTTGCTTGCCCGAGAGGCAAGATAGGCCTCGTCTGTGCGTATTACTAATGATGCTATATGATTCAGTGATCAACCATCAGTCCATTCGTTTGGATGCAATTACGAATCTGTTTTAAAAGAACAAATCTATGATTCTCTCTATCAATCATGCTATAATGATATGTATTGATTTCTTGTTTTTTATTTGTTCTGAAGTTCCATGTACTTACTTTCTTATTGTGATTTTTTAGATTTCTTCTCATGTATCATTTTAATAATGAATGCAAAGAAATTTGACAAAAAAATACTTAGGACATTCAAGAACTCGTCAAAGAGAAACAAATTGGAGCATGAGTTCCAAAAGCTATAAAAAACATTAGGTGCGGAATCGCTACGACCACTAATGATCTTAGCACGTGATATCAGCCTTGAAAGGAAGCGACGACCTAGGGAAAGGTGTAAATGAGCCTTGCACTCAGAAAAGTTATTGACTCGGTAATAGAATTACAGTTGCCAGGTACACTAATTTTCCTCGGACAAACTACTAGCGTGGGTCCGTGGAATCGTACGGGTGCATTTAGTAACATTTCTGTTTAAAAATTATTTCGGAAACGAGAAATAGAAAAAAAGTATTTCGCTAGGGAATAATTTTTGAACAAAAAACGCGTTTGGTAAACTGTTCTAGAAATATAAAAAGAATATAAACACGTTTGGTAAATTTGTATAATTTGTATAATTTTGTTTATTTTTTTAATATTTTTATTTTATTTTTTTCTATTTTCTTTCTTATTTTTCTTATTTATTTTTCCTTTTCCTTTTTTCTTTTTCTTTTTTTCTTTTTTTTCTTCTTTTGGCTAGTCGCCGACCTCAGCCATGGCCGGCGACTGGCTGACGAGGGCCGGCGGCCTCGCCCGGCCACGGCGAGGCTCGGCCTCACTAGCCGGGCAAGCTCGGCCTCGTTGGATTTTGGGCGAGATCGAGCTCGCCCGGGCGGCGCAAGGCCGAGCCTCGCCAAGGGGTGGCGACGCTTAGCCTCGCCGGGGCCGGTGACACTCCAGCGAAGTCGCCGGCCCTCGACGGCGTTGTAGCTGAGGCCGACGACCAATCAAAGGAAAAAAGAAAGGAAAAAAAAAAAAGAAGAAAAGAAGAAGAAAAAGAGAGAAGAAAATGGAAGAGAGAGAAAAAGTGTTCTTAAATTTTGTTCCAGAAACAATAAACAAAATTTTTTTGTTTCTTGTTTCTGTTTCAGATGTATTTTTGGAAATAAAAAAAAAGATTTGTAACAAAAACGTAAACAAACGCATTTCTATTCTTTTTTTGTTCTTTAGAACAGAAAAAACAAAAAAACCGTTTTTGAATAGAAAAAAGAAGTGAAAACAAACAAGCCCGTAGCGTTCGGCATGTGAAAGTGCAGTGTAGGAAAAAAAAAAATCCGGAATCGTCGTACAGGCGTTTGTAATCAATTCAATAATGTTTTGAAATCCGGAGCATCTGGACAAGCCATTGATTCAGCTCGCTTTGTCGACATTAAACATATTAATATAATTTTTTTTCTTTTTTCTTTCTTTTGTGACATACACAGGAGGATGAATGAGCTCATTGATGCGTACGTACAATGATTTGAAAGGACGAGACGTGCGCGATCCCAAACGGCGTTGTCCGGACGTTGGAGGGATGTCTTTTATTTTATTTTATTTCTTTAATTTTTTTTTTTTTGGGGGAGGGGGTGCTGGGGGCCCCACTCCCTTAGAAAGTGGGGGAGGAAGGAGGCAGCCGGCGTTGAGGCAATGGAGTCAGATGAAGCCGCTATCTTTCTCTCTGGTCTGACTTGGGTAATGTTGGGAATAGTGCTGACAAGTACTAGGAGGGACTGGGCAGAGAGAAGACTTTCAAAGCATTTTCCAAAAGAGGCTCTTTTCTCTTTGGGTTAATACTCGAAAATCTCAAATTGGTACATACGTAATAAATCTACCTCAAATTATTTTTGACCACCAAAAACTCCAAACTTGTATACCTTTGACAAATTTACCCTAAACCTGGGTACACTTGTGACAAATTTACCCTCTGTTAGTTTTAGTTAAATTTTCTTGTTAAATTATAAAGTTAAATGACACGTGACAATTGATCGGTATACTAATTTGGGATTTTACACTTTATTTATCACATTTTACAATTTTTGTGATTTTTGTGGTATTAATCTAATTTAGCGGAGGGTATATTAGTCACAAATTTATCGGTTTGAGGTTTTTTTTGGTCAAATAAATTAGTTTGGGGTAAATTTATCATAAATGTACCAGTTTAGGGTTTTTTATAGTTAGTTGGGGTAAATTTGTCACGGGTGTACCAGTTTGGGGTTTTTCATGGTCAAAAAAATAGTTTGGGGTAAATTTGTCACAAGTGTACCAGTTTGGAATTTTTCAAGGTATTAACCCTTTCTTTTTTAATGTCTATTTTATTCTTTAATTTAAATAAAGTAAGATCCGCGATTAAAAAAAAAACAAAAAAGGTAGTACTTGACTGAAATCGATATTGCTTGCCACTTTAGTTTAACTCAATGTCGACACAAAAAATAATAAAAAAAGACTATATCAATATTTTCCTTTAATCAAATCATGACGAAGTTAATCAAATGTTAGATTTTAGTAATATGACAAGTTCTAGAATTTGATTTTACTGTTTGAAAGTTTCAGAATTTAAAGTGTTTGTTTTAGAGAAAATTTCATGGAAAAAATGGAAAGAAAAATTTCATGGAAAAAATGGAAAAATCTGCAAAAAATCAAACTATACCCACCATAATACATTTATTTTAAATTTTTATATGATATCAAAAACTCTAACCTTATATGTATATGACACATTTACTCTCCATCAAAATTCTATTAATGGACATCGTTAAAAATTTGCCTAAATAGAGAATAGAAGACAAATAGTATTGCCATATAGAAAATCAGTTGACAAAATCTTAATAAACGGTAAATGTGTCATACAGTTACAAACTTATGTTTTTTGATTTCATAATAAAAAGTTTATGATAAATATGTCACAACTAACTTAGTTTTGGATGATAAATATAGTTTAGGATTTTTTTGTGGTTATTTCCATAAAAGAAATTAATTTTCAAGAAATCATTCGAGGAAGATGTTTTTTCATTTTCAAGTTAGGGAATATATTTTCTAACTTAAAGTATGCATATTTTCTTTGAACATAAATGGTTTTCTATTGACTAATTATTTTTAGCAAATTAAACGCATGAAAGTTGAAAAAAAAAAATTATTCACAAAAAATGCACTCTCAATCTCACTTTCTCGATAATGATTTCTTTTGCATTTATCTCTCAATTATTTATTTGTACTTTGGGGTTAAATTTTCTTGTTTCTTTATGTAATGCCAGAATGGGTGCGCACGACCTGCTATAATCGATGATTTTATGACCATTTACAGGTGGACGATAAGACCGGTAATTAGAAAGTCGTGTTACAAAAGTGAAGTGCAAAGTTGACCGATTGCAGATTTAGGAGTTGGCCTTGTATTCCTTGGAAGATGCCTTCAAATCCATGTACATAAATCAATTTCTCTAATCAGACATCTTTATTTTCAAAAAAATGCACTTTCCACTTGGGAGAATTGTCCAAAAAGTCCTAAACCTATTGTAGTTTTGCCAATTTAGTCCTAAATCTTTCAACCTTGCCAATTTAGTCCTAAACCTTTTGTCGGTTTGCCAATTGAGTTCATCTGGCCAATTTTGGTCGGAAAATGTTGACGTGGATGCCGACGATGCCACGTAGGACTTGTCGGCGCTGATGTGGACAATTTTTAATAATATTTTAATATTTTAAATATTTTGTTTATTTTTAAAATATTTTCTATCTTTTTCCTCTTTTTTTTTTTTTTTTTTTTTTTTTTTTTTTTTTTTGGCTTTTCCTTTCCTTTTCCGGTGGCCAGCCACGGCCACAGGCGACGACCGGCCACCGGCCAAAGCTTGCCGGCTAGCCTCGCCCACCACAAGCAAGGCCGGCCTAGGCCCGGCGAGGGCCGGCCTCGCCGGATCGGCGAGGGGAGCCCTTGCCGAGGCTCACCCTCACCGAGGCGAGCATCGGCCTCGCCCCTTGCCAGCCTTGCCGGATCTAGTTTGGGTGAGGCCAACGCCGCCCGGGCGAGGGGCGAGCCCGGCGAGGGCTCCCCTCGCCAAATCTAGAGAGGTCGGCCCTCGTTGGGGCCAGGGCTGGCCTCGCTCGCCTCCCGGCCGGGCAACGACGACGGGAGAATGTGAGAAAGTCGTCGTCGGCCGCCGTCAATGGAGTTTCGAAATTAGCCGTAAAATAGAAGAGACGTGAGCAAGAGAGAGAGTACCTTCGAAACTTGATTTGGGCGACTTCCGATGATCGAACCTCGTCGAAGCGAGCGGCTTCTCTCCCGATCCTCGTTCGGATTCAAGAACGAGAAATTCGAAGAGTCGTTCCTCAGTAGCGGACTAGCCCCGGCGAGGCCCGGCCTCGCCAAATCCGGCGAGGGGAGCCCTCACCGAGGCTTGCCCTCTTCCAAGCGAGCGTCGGCCTTGCCTAGACCAGATCCGGCGAGGCCGACCCTCGCCCGGGCTCGGGCGGGCGTCGGCCTATGGCCGGTGGCCAGCCATCACCCACCCGGCCAAGGGTGAGGCCAATACTCGCCTAGGCAAGGGTGAGCCTCGGCGCGGGCTCCCCTTGCCGAGATTGGGTGAGGCCGGCCCTCGCCGGGGCTTGGGTTGGCCTTGCCGGCGTCGCCGTCACCCGGCCAGGTCTCACCTTTGGTGGGTGAGGCCGGTCGTCGTGGCTGTGGCCGGTGGCCAGTCATCGCCTGTGGCCGGTGGCCGGCCACCGAAAAAGGAAAGGGAAAATTGGGTTGGCCTTGCCCGGCGTCGCCATCACCCGGCCAGGTCTCACCTATGGCGGGTGAGGCTAGTCGACGAGGCTATGGCCGGTGGCCGATCATCGCTCGTGGCTGGTGGCCGGCCACCGAAAAGGAAAGGGAAAAGCCAGAGAGAGAGAGAGAGGGGGAAAAACAGAAAATATTAAGAATATAAAAAAATATTTAAAATATTTATAAAAATATTTAAAATATTATTAAAATTGTCCACGTCAGCACCGAGTCCTACGTGGCACCGCCGGCGTCCACATCAGTATTTTCCGGCCAAAATTGGCCGGATGGACTCAATTGGCAAACCGACAAAAGGTTTAGGACTCAATCGGCAAGATTGAAAGGTTTATGACTAAATTGACAAAACGCAATAGTTTTAGGACTTTTGGACAATTTTCCCCTTTCCACTTTGCAGTCTCGAACAACGGGGCCAAAAAATAAACGGCACGAAGTGTCTTTTTAGCCCTTAGCATTTTATAAACTTTAGGGTCCAAATTAGAGAACGATTCTCATTTTTATTAATAATATACGTGCATATATATATATGAATGTTTTTAAGGGTTTCTTGAGCTCGACGAAGTCCCTAAGTCGATGTGAGAGTCCTTTTCCATTAAATCCACATTGATGCTGAAACAGACTTGGTTCTTACCTAAGAAGCAAAAAATTGCTTCTTCAATTTCTTCTTAGTGGAATGACATTTATGCTCGCCCGTGTAAATGACATAGCGGAAACGGGCAATAAAAATGAGTAAACTCGCAACATACATACTAACCCGCAAATAATCGTTCACAAATGAATATTCAAAGAAAATTTTCTCTTCTATATTTCTAAAAAGAAATATCGACCAAAACTGTTTGTAATTCTATACGAAACAAATAAGTACCCTGCTCATGTCAAGACGTGTAGTTACACCCCAAGATGATTTGTTAAGAAATTCTTGGGCCATAACCACTTGCATTGAGTACTATAACATAATATCCTAGAACGAAGGCAAATTTTAATCCCGTGGTTGAGTCCGATCTGTTGACAAGAAGGAAATTTAGCAAGCTCAAATTTCACATCTATGTTCAATTGGAGTAGATGACCGCGGTATGATCATTTGATTCCCTTGCCTTTGATTCTTCTAGATGACATACACCCTCAAAGATCGGTGACGTAATTCTTTGCCATCAATAATATAGTCATATATGAAGGTGTAGATGTTAGTGATGTCTCTATTGCTTGGATCATTGGTGTCAAGTTACAAGGTTACCTCACGAGACAGCACGAGGTCTTGCACCTCTATGTTGGGGCTGCCCTACTTACGGGGCAAGCCTTGTGGGCTGCAGGACTATGTTTCTCATTTTAAGGTGCCAGTGTCCGTACATACAACACCTTCTAGTTCCCCTTCATATATTTGCATTCTCCAAGATGAGAGAATACCCCCTCGGTATTTTACATATTAGAAGCCTTCGGATTCAAATTTAATCAAGATGAAGTCATTTGAGAAATTGCTTAGGTCCAAATTCTTACAAGAAGATCACCATCCACTATATTTATTAAAGCGTGGGAGTTACCTCCATCCCCTAAATTTAATGTTGCCCGGCATCACCCATAATAGAGTGGGCCCCATTATTTTGTAACAAAGGCATGGGGATTCCCACCCCAGAGGGGTTCTACCCTTGATTCCCTATAGGCCTTTCAAGGACCTGTCTAAATTAGGGCTGTCAAGACCCGAACCGAAAACCGAACCAAACCGCGAACCGAACCGAACCGAACCGAACCGAAAACTTCGATCGGTTTGGTTCGGTTTTTTCCCCCATTCAGTTTTCATCAAAAATCGAAAATTTTTTACCGGTTCGGTTTGTATCGGTTAACCGAACCGAAAACCGAACCACGAACCGATAAAATCAAATCTAATTCGTTCCTCCCGACTCCCGTCTCTCAGTCCTCTGAGCCTCTCGTCTCTCTTGATTTTGATTGATTTCCGGCTGAGTTCTCTCAACGGCGACGACGACTGCGACGACGGAGGCGGCGGGGGACGGCGACTGCGACGGCGACGGCGATGGCGACCGATTGAGGGACAAAGCCCTCGCCCAAGAACTAGATTCTCTCGGGCGCTCGTGCTCAAAGGCGCCGGGGTGGAGAAGAAGCCGAAGGCCGTCTCGCTCAAGAACCAGATTTGCAGCTTCGAGCGGATGCTTCGCAAGGTACTCTCGCGTTCTCGTTCGCCGATTGGATGCTCGCTTTTCCCCTTCGAGCCCTCTCGCGCGGTGAGTTGTGCAGATGGGTTCGTGGCATCGGGTGCAGAGTCGCGAGAAAGCGCTCTCCTTTTTTTTTTTTTTCTCGTTCCCTCGTCGCGAGCTTGCTTGCTGTTGTTTGAAGCCGTTCGCAGGGGCCTGAGTTTTCGACTTTCGTCGCGTTTTGCTTGTTTGCAGGAGGCGTTGGGTTCTCGGAATCGGCTGGCGTCGTTGTTTTTGGATGAAGGTGAGTGTTTTGCTTGTTAGGCCGCCTCAAAGGTTGGGTTTCTTTCTTGGCTTTGTTCGGGATGGTTTGATCTGTTATGCGTGAACAGAGTCGCGGGTTGGGTTCCATGCTTTAGGCGGTGTAGGGCTTTCGGTCTAGCATTTTGTTTTTCGCCCTCTGATGTGGTATCTCATTGTTTCTCTTAAGATAGAGAAGACATTCGAGGGGAGGATCTGGAAAATCGCGCTTTTGGAAGCCCGTAGATCAGCAAGGATGTCAAAGATGAGGGTTGTTCATTTGATAAATCTCAATACAATTCTTGCAAATCAAAGGCACAATGCACGTTTGTGGTCGATGTAACTTCGAAGCCCTTGAGCTTGTATGAATGTATGGAGACAATTTTGATTCTTGTATGTTTGTGAAATTTCTTCAAGCGTGTGCAAGATTATCGTGAATCCGAGGATGTGGATCGGTGAATTGTTACTTAAAATTTGTGCAGATCGCGGTACTGGGAGGTTCATTGCTGGGAACATTCTTGTCTGAGAAGGTATGATAATCAAAATCTCTTCTCACTCAATTTACTCGTTCACTTTGCTGCTATAGCAATATTTTCTTGACAGAGGTTCGTCGAGCATACATTCTTTTACTCGATTTGCCATCCTCTCTTCACTGTATAACAGTCCAGTTCATCTTTTTTTTTTTTTTTTGAAAAATGAAATCCAGATCCTTTGTTTCCCATCGTGAAACTTTGTTTCTGCAGGTCCCTATTGATTCTTGTTTCATTGGAGCTCAAAATTCTGCCTTTCTCCAGCAGGTACATTTTTTCTTGAAAAATGAAATCCAGATCCTTTTCTTCTCAGTCTAGCATCTTTTAACTTTGAGGTCAAAGAGTCTTATATTGTTTGTTTCGCTGATGTTGGGCTTCTGTCTGCACTATGCCCTGTTGATGTTGGTTTCACTTGATCAGGCTTCCTATATTACTGGTGGTGTATATCTGAAGCCACAACTATTGGAGGGAACATTTCAGTATTTATCGGTATGACATCAGTATATTTCTTATCAAGGAAGCAACATCAAGTTGTTAGTTTGGGGTATTCATTTTGCTCTGTAACTTAAGTTGGCCGTAAAGGTTTGTGATAATTGAGCTGAAGCAACTCGTTGGAAAAGGAAAAAGTTTCAATGAAGCACTTGTATTTTTATGAATCCATCTACTTGGGCGCCCCTTGCATGTGATCATATTGAAATTTCATATTCAAAGTAATCTTTAATGAAGTTATAAGCTAATGCCTTTATATGGTACTCATATGTTTAATTTACTTTAGAGTTAATTTTGCTCTGCTGACTGGCGCACGATGAAGTTCTAAATATGCACCTTGTTTATGTGCAGTGGGAAATTAAAGGCTCTTAATTTGTTCTTGCTAATCGATGAAAAAATTCATGTTACAACAGGACCAGAATTAAGATATGATGCTTAAGTAACTGATGTTAGTATAGGTTTTCCTTTTGTCGGTTTAAAAAAAGAGTTATCTGTTAATTTTATGTTTCCTTTCTCATGGTCTCAATTAATATTTCTACTTCTGCGAGGCCAATTCTGAGACATTGGTGTTTTTTATGCTGAAGTCACCATGATTAAATTTGAACATGGACCCTGGCTACAACTGTTTTTCCTTCATGTTCGAGATTGAGATTGCGACTGGTGTATGGCTTCACAAGTTTGATCGTCCATGCCTAAGATTAGGAAGTTAATTGAGTTAGAGATTCATCTGTCCTCTATCCTTTTCTTTTGTTCTAGTCATTGTCCTTCCTGTTTTTATAAGATTGACTTGAGAGGCTTAATAATTTTAAGATTAGATGACATTCTGATTTAATCTCAGTGACCCAAAAAGATGCCGGCATTGGCCAGGATGCGCGGCCACACCGTGTACTGGCACCGGTTCACGAAGGTGAATGTGGCACCGGACGCACCTGAACAACAACAAAAACAACAACAACATCCCAAAAACCCAAAACACATAAGTCGAAGCAGAACAAAACAAACTCTTCGAGGAGGCGAATGTGACGGAAAACCGAAGAGAATGCCGGTAGTGGTTACCTCTGGAGATGATGAGGAGAAACAGGGCGAGGGTGGTGTAAGCAGGGGAGGACCAGGAGCGGCGTCGGAGAAGAAGCTGGAGGTCCATGCTTATGAAGTGAGCTTCTTGCCAGGCTCTGGGGTTCTCAGCAAGTAGAGAGCTTGTGCTGAGCTTTTGCTGTGCGGCGAAATGAGGGGAGCTTGAGAAGGTGGAAAATGCGGAACAGAAAGAGACAGAGACAGAGGGGAATGGCCAATGTGGGGGAGGGGGAGGGGACTCACGGCCCGCAGTGAAAGGCGAGACAAGACCCTGACCTGACGCTGGGAGCGAGTGGGGGGAGCGAGGGAAGGGCGAAACGGCGCGTTGGAGCGAAATGCGAGTGGGATTGTTGGGGAGGAGTTCGGCGCGGATGGATTTGGGATGTGAAACAGATGCACTAACCCATCTTAACCAGTCCTCTGCACTTCGGCGTTGGTGTCGGGATTTACTGCTTTGTGCACGGTCATTTGTTTCCTTTTTGGGGTGCATATACCTCAGGGTAGTTCGATGTAATGTTTCTTTTCTACTCGGATAAGTTTCATGCTAGGCCTTTTGTCTTAGGGATACCGCCTTGTGTAAGATGCTCATCGACTAAGTTCCAATGATCGAAAGTGTCTTATTCTCGAAAGTGTCCGTGAGTTTTCATTACAGCTATGTCTTGTTATCCCCTTTTGGAGGTCCTATGTGCAAAAGATATATTTGATGCTCTTAGTGTGGTTCCACGACATCTCTTTTTTTCACCTAAATATATCATTGCTTGGACCTTCCATCAAAAGCCTTTGAGCTAAGAAAGGTCTCCTCCACCAAGAGTGGCATTTTACCTATGACAACATGAAAGAGAATCGAGGAACCCCCTAAAGCAGCGTGTAGCCGAAAGAGGACGGACAAAAAGACAAATTCGGCACCCTAAAGCAAGCCTTTTCTATTTCGGGTTTGATAAAGAAAGGGTGAGTCTTTGGCCAGGAGGCATCGCTATTGGATCGAAAAGTGAAAAATTATAATCATTCTAGTCAAGATTAGATCTCGGCCGATGCTTGTTATATTTCAATTAAATGGTAAAAGATTGTGAGGATGTTGACTTTGAGATTAGCTAACAACCCAATAAAGAGAAAGCTAAAGAAATAGTTAATTGATTTCTAGATGATCGCAATGATTGATTGTGTAAGTTGTGTTCGGATGTAGAGAGAGAGTACCATGCGTGACATCTATATTTATGGTAAGCCGTCCCAAAAAAAAAAAAAAAAAAACAAAAGTTGAAAACCGAAAAACCGAACCGAACCGAACCGAAATTTCGGTTCGGTTCGTAATCGGTTCGGGTCTTATTCTATTCGGTTCGGGAATTTTTATAACGGTTTGGTTCGGTTCGGTTTTCAAAAAAACCGAACCGAACCGAACCGTTTACACCCCTACCATCCATCCACCGTTCCTTCAGTTCATAGCATCCATAATACACTAAACAAACTCTAGTTTAGGATTTATTCTGTTCTCTTACGTATATATAGAAGCCTGATTTGAATCGAAAATCTTGTTTAGGGACCAGACCGGACTAACCTGGCCCCGTCTGGCCTGGCCTGGGCCCATTTAGCGTCCAAAAATTTTGGGCTGTTCTAAACTTGATACATTTTTTGGTGGAAAATCTTGATACATTTGTGGTGCCATGTCATTTCCCCTATTATTTTCATCAATTTAGAAAGGATGTATCATGAAAGTATTTTAATGATCATCTAGTTTGAGGAAATATATAAGTAATATATCTCTTTTAATCTTTTTCTATCAAGAGTACTTTGGACCTTGAGATTAAGTGATCCCTAGAACGTGCCTTTTTATGGTATGGTCAGGAAATGTACTCAGCAGCTGGGTGGCCCACTTGGCCTACCCAAGCCCACCTAGGACTAAGAAGTGAAAGAGCAAGTTTAGACAATATTTTTACATGAGAAAATTCAGCCAACTCCTCTTTAACCTAGCACAACCTGAAAATTATTATATAAATTTTATATAATGGAAGAGTTTGGTTAACGCATTAGGCCCGATCTTCAAACTCGGCCTAATTAAAACCCTTCCAATGATCACCTCCATAGTATAAATTTATAATATGATTGGTTGTGATTTCCTAAAACCTTAATTTATAACCAATCAATGAGTAATTATTTACTAAATTGGCTCAATAATCAAACACCCAAATTTGTGTGCTAGTATTTTGTCGAGAGGATGGGCAAGATAAAGCCTTACCTTCGGCAGCTTTTTGATTTGCAAATGAAATTGTGGGGCTAGTAGTATCTTTTATTGGTCCTAATTTAATCTCAATTCATCAACTTGAGGCTTGGAAAGGGCTAAACAACGTTGTTTTACACGCTTTTTGATGATATCATTACCCTATCTAGTCCAATCGAGTGATTTTATATTAAATTAATACTAAGTTAGATTTTTAGTGATGGAAAATGTCGATGCTAATTGCATGAACGTTTTCTAAAGATAATAGGACTTAAGTAATTAATTGAAAAGTTACGATACCAAACGAGCATCCTATGAAAGTTGTAATATTTTCACACTTATTATTTTACAAATTAAAAGAATATAGCAAGAAAAATTTTAATAAATACCTACAACCAAGGAAATATATAAGCAATAAAATTGTTTGGAAAATGACATCACAAATACCATAACTTTCGTACAACTGCTCACTTAATTGGGATAGGATCCTATAGGATCTCCCCCCCTCAAAATCGGACGTGAAAGTTTCCTTTCATCCGGCTCAAGTAGTTACACCAAATAAAAAAAAGGGGTTTTCGCTTTCAAATTCTCGAAAAACCTCCAAAAATCTACTCCTTACTCAAGTTAGCAGTGAAGACCAAGCAATATTTCATTGATTCATTCTTATTTTCGTTTTATTTCGATTTTTAGAATTCTTTATTCAATTCTAAATTACTACATAAATGAAATGTGAAATTCTTGAGTAGTCTACTTCCCTTTCATAATTCTTTTTTTAATTATTTGATTACCATTTGACTTTTTAGTCAATCATTGGAGTGCCAAAACTTTTTTAAAATGTTCACACCACAAAAGTTATGCTAAGTTGGATTTTCGATAATTAATTGAACATTTTAAAAAAGCTTTGGTACTCAAGTGATTAATTGAAAGTTATAACATTCAAATAAATGTTTTTAAATGTTATAACATCCAAATAAAAAAAAAAAAAAATACAGCACTCAAGTAAGCATCATATGAATACTATATCCCTTGTGGTGTATATATCCTATTTTTTTTTTACTCTTTTTTGATCAAAAGGTTTTTGGCCATTGTTACTTAGAGTGCCAAAACTTTTTTTTACTCTTTTTTGATCAAAAGGTTTTTTGATCCCTAGAATGTACCATTTATTTATTGATTGGCAATAAAGGTAATCACCTTACGGGCCGCACTCGGTGTACCCAAACCTGCCTAAGCTTAAGAGGTAAATGGCTGGGTTTGAATAATACTCTTACACCAGAAAGTCCAGACCCCTCATCTAAAAGTTATTGTAGAAATTTTATATGATGGATGGACACGGGCAACGCATTAGGCCTGATCTTTAAACCTGACCTAACAAGAGCTTCCCAATAATCGCCTCTATACTACAAATTCACCTGATTTCCTAAAGGCTTAACTAATAACTGATTAGAGCATAATTAATTTACTAAAGTGAGTTGATAATAAAAGACTCAAATCTGCATACAAGTATCTCGTGCAAACTCGAAGGGCATTTAAAACAAGGAACAAATAGAAGAGAACGTAGAATAACATATAGAGATGTAAGGATTGATCGCCATCATGATATTATTTCTCTAAGAAAATCTCTTACGCAGTTTTGAAGGGGATAGAATAATAAAAAATTCCTAAGATGTGTATTTGAATGTTGTCTTCCCGAAGTACCATCGACAATTGTCATCGCTATATCCAACGTGAGGACAAACTAACGAGTAATATAACAATTTTAAGTCAAAATAATCAAATGGCGGTAATCATGGGGCCATTCACTGACTCTATCATGTTCGCTCCTCCTCAGTTATATTCCCAACTTTCATTATTCGTTTCATGTTTTAGCCTCGACATGGTATTGTACAATCTCACTGATTTCATGTACCCAAATAAACAAATATTTAGATTTATATATTCAGTACATATAATTTGGGTTTGCACATATTGTAGCGCTATCTTTAATAAGGTGAGTTATGAAGTTCCCTTCTTTAAGATTTTAAGGAAAACTGAAGGACTGGGCTTAAATTTCTAATTATTAAAGAGAAAGAAGAATGATTATTTTGTGAGCACAAGAGATTCATATTTTATTTAAAAATAAACATGCTCATTGAGAAATTCTTTTTGGAAGAACGGTCAATTTCACCAAATTTAGGAGTTCATTCTCACCGATCCAATTCATTTTCGGTCAACCTAAGTAAAAGCATATCTTTCATAATTGTCCTTTAGAATTATGTCATTCTCATCGCTTGAGCAAGAAACATCCATGCAACTTCGATAATGAACCATGACGAGATATTAGATGGCGCGATTGTTGCAATTTCACCTTGCCTTAAGTATCACGATATTGGTGATTAATGAAGCAAGTTGAGTCTCTCTCTATTTTTTTTTTTCAAGGGATTTCTATAGTTCATACGTCCATTTCATGGTAATTTCTTTGAAAAAAAAATGCAGGATCAGTAAGATCTAAGTAAGGTGTGGAATTAATTTAGTGAGATCTATTTCCTCCTAAATACATTAAATAGATTGCCAAAGAAAAGAAGATGGATGGGTTGTAAACTGATCCTCCAATTCATTGCTTTGCCGTCGGAGGAGGCTCCCCTGTTTCAAAAAGCTTAGCCACCCTTCCTCCCTCCCTCCGCATCTTCTTCTTCCTCTCCCTCCTCTGCAACTCTCTCTCTCTCCCTCTCTCTGCCTACGTGTAAAACCCTCTTCTAGGGTTTTTTAGTGGTGCCCGGCTTGCCCCTCTTCCGCTTCCCCGGCTAGTGGGTTTTCTTGTTCTTGAATCTCGGTGAATCTTGGCGTTCGCCCTCTTCCGTGATTCCAGCTACCTACCCATTTCTTCTCCCATGCGGAATAAGTCTTAGGTTGAAATGAAAGTGTAACGACCCGGGTCCCATTATATAATATTTTTCGCTTTGGATACTGAGTCCTCACGGCTTTAAAACGCGTCACACAGGTTAAAGGGACCCCAGTCCCACTGTGTACGCTTTGGACACTGAGTCCTCACGGTTTTGAAATGCGTCACACAGGTTAAAGGGACCCCAAGCCTTATAAACTAGCCCAGGACACCCCCTAAGTGATGTGAGACTAGAGAGGACCCCTTGCCCTTCCCTGGGCTGTCACACTCTCCACCCCTTAAGAGCACAACGTCCTCGCTGTGGCCCCCACAGGTGGTCGAGAGTCGCTCTGATACCATTTGTAACGACCTGGGTCCCACTATGTAATATTGTTCGCTTTTGACACTGAGTCCTTACGGCTATAAAACGCGTCATATAGGTTAAAGAGACCCCAAGCCTTATAAATTAGCCCAAGACCCCCCCTTAAGCGATGTGGGACTAGAGAGGACCCCTTACCCTTACCTAGGTTGTCATAGAAAGTATACCTCAACCTGAAAGCTGAGAGTAGATTGAGCGGTCACACTTGAAATATTGAGGTAGACATGTCTTGCCAGGGTCGACCCCCCAGTGAGAATATTGAGGATTGATTGCATCACGAGTGGTAGATTCGGCGCAATCAAACTTTTGGTTCCCAGGAATCAGTAGGGACTGCAATCCAAACAGCAAAAGAGAATGACAAGAACCTGACAAATGAGTGAAATTGGTGTTTAAGTCCTTCATAATTGAGGAAATCAAATTAAATTAATTACCTCAGGCTCGGCCGCCTAATCATAATAGTTTTTGTAGTATTGGTCGTTGAGGATGATGCTCTTGCCATAATCGTAAGCGGATTGCTTGGCCATGCTGTGCGACGGCAAAAAATCAATCAACCCATGCAGTCCATCCACTATTTGCCTTCTGTAATAGGAGTAGTACGGAGATTTTCCAAGCTGCAATGAAGCATATAGTATAAATGACATCCCTTTGCAATATAAGAATTTAAATCCCCGCAGTGCATATTCATCGATAAGGTGGATTCAACTTGAAACTCACATGAATTTCGTGAAAAGCTGACATGAATATGGTATCGGATGATCTTTGTACTTAGGACTCACCCGATCGGCAATGAAATGATAGGTGAAAGTTTCTCCAGGAAAAATTGGCCTTTGATTGATGGCCTATGTTCCATCGCTCCCTAGACTCTTAATCTGCAATTCAATCCAACCCAAACTCATCGTCGCATAATTTCTCATTATAATCTTCATCAAACACACTACAGAGACCTTCATAACACAGTTTCCATGCGTTCACCACGTACCTGTCGAGTTCCGTCCCAATGGATGGCGAGATTCTCGAGAAAATATTAGGCGTAGATTCCAATGTGGCATCATACAAGTCCATTCACTGGGCGACATGTGTTGCCCAACACCATGTTGGAATCAGATGCCCCTCTTTAAATATTTGACGAGCTATCTTGCTAGGCCCACTAGAAACCTTTCCCTCTTGGTCAATTTGAAAATTCGGCTCTCTCTCTCTCTCCCCCCAAGAAAATAATAGCTGGGCCCCATAACAAACCTAGAAATTTGTATCATCTCTCCCGGGTAGGTTCTTTCACTGGGACTTATAGGATTTCCAAAGAAAGAGAAAGTTCATCTCTTCTACGTAGGTTTGGCAAGGGCAAGAATAGGGAGGGACAAAAAAAAACCTAGGTCGAAGGAAAATTCCAACTTTACAAATTGATGGCAAAAAAACATGATGTTGGAGAAAAGGCTTCGAAAATCAGTACCTAGATAATCAGGGAGAAAAGGCCATTGCCAAAGAGCATCTTCACTGCTGTTGGGCTTCTGCTCGCTTGCGATTCGTCGTCCTCACCTGTAACACGTTCTGCATCCGGAAATGGCAAGCAGGGACTCCGGTGTCACTTGCGAAGCTTGGGATGTGGTTCACCTTGTGCTGCTGTGGCCGAGGAGAGGCGGGCGTTCAAGCGGCTCCTCGCAGTCAAGTTCTGTTTCGCCATGGCTGGATTCGTCAAGAGCATCGGTGGCGGGTTCGGCTCGTAGCTCGATGCCTATCCACTGCAGGGAGCACGAGCTCTCATTCAACAAGACCCCGATCTTCCATGTCAAGATGCATCGACCCGAAGCATCCACGAGGTCTTGCTTTTGCCTCCCTCGCATCCCCTGCATTAGCATAGACATCGACTTCGAGTACGGATTCTTCGACTGTGACAAGGACAGCGACTGGGAGAGGAAGAGCCCAGTCACCATTGGAGACAAAGGAGAATGCAGATGCGGAGGTGGCAGATGAGGTGGATGTGAAAGTGTGGCGGCATGGTTTGTCGGACAGCAGGCTCCGTCGTTTTTGGAGGAGCAATGCGACCAAGGGCGAGAATGAACGAGAAAATATTAGCTATAGCTCGGATGCAAAGAGCGGGCGACGAGACGGATGTGGAAGCGACGACGGTGGCATGATTTGTGGGACGGCGGCTCTGTCGTCTGATCAAAGAAGGATCTGAGGGCGAGATCAATCGGGCGAGAGTTGAACGAAAAAATGGAGAGAGAGAGAGTCCAATGCTTTCGTTCAAATTAATTGTGAGAGAGAAGGATCTGTTGTGGGGCCCAGCTATTATTTTCTTGTGGAGAGAGAGAGAGAGAGAGAGAGAGAGAGCCGAATTTTTCAAATTGACCAAGAGGGAAAGGTTTCTGGTGGGCTCGGAAAAGATGGCTCGTTGAATATTTAAAGAGGGGCGTCTAATTCCAGCGTGGCGCTAGACAACACATGTCGCCCATTGAGTGGCCTCGTATGATGCCACGTTGGAATCAGTGCTGCACCTAATATTTTCTCCTCTGACGTTGGACTTGTGAAAGTCAAGGGTTGAGATTGGGCTTTACTCAGGTTTATCTACGCGTCATGGTAGTCCTCATGGCAATCATGCTTTTCCACACTTGCCTAATTATTTAATGACATCATAAAGATCACGAGAAGGTGATCTCGCCGACATAAAATAATCACGAGAAGGTGATCCCGCCGACATAAAGTAACAAATTGATACGTAGGGCTGGTATTTAGTGTTTACATGTCTTAAGGCAAAAGGCAATTTGGAACTTTCTCTGCATAATTGACTAATATTGGAATTTTACTATTTGATCTTAAAATCCCACTTTGCAGAGACCCTTCAATTTTGACTTTTTTTCCCCTTAAGTTGCCATGTAATAAAAGTTCTTCCTTGGATTTCAGGCATATGGCATTAATATCGCATTTTTTACTACATATTTTGCAATTCATCATCATCATTTCACTGTTCTCTGCAGCAATTTAGCATTCAAGGATGGCAACTAGATTGGCAAATATTAAAGGTTTCTTCAAGCAGAAGAAGAATACAAAATCCACTTCTAGTAAGAAGGGCTCATCCAAAAGATCACCAACTAATGCCTCAACTGTTGGTTCTAATGTGACTCAACCGCCTGCCCTCGTATCCCATGGCTCCAATGACTTGAAAGGTCTCTCTCTCTCTCTCTCTCTCTCTCTCTCTCTCTCTCTCTCTCTCTCTCTCTCTCTCTCTCTCTCTCTCTCTCTCTCTCATATTTCATCTAAAATGCTAGTTTTGTCATGTTGGGTTGTTGGATCCCCAAAAAACCGGATTCGACCCTAAATTGAACCCCTAAACTTGTGCGGAAGATGAGCCCGGGATTTCTATATGCATCACCGATCTTAAGGCACATCACAGAATCGAACGTACCTTGTTGGCCACAGATTAAACACCGACGTCGATTAGAGGAAGAGAAAACAGTCTTGTATGATCCGGTGACGGCAATTCGCCTTGGAGGAAAGAAGGGTGTCGCCTTTTTTAGACTTTTGCCTATTGTTCTTCTTTTTGGAGAGTTTTTGGAGGGAGAGAGGGAAAGAGAGGAACGTACGTAATACGTAACTTTTTTTTTTGCCAAAAGGTTACGTTTCTCTCTCTCTTCCCCTTTTTTATACGTCCCCCCTTTAAGCAAAACATACCCCTTCAACATATCATTCCATCCATGGGCCCTAATTTTGTGGGCCGGGCTTTTAGGCCCAACATGGGCGGACGGGCCAACTCAGGCCCATCCAATGATAATTAAAATCATCATCTCCCACTCGCACATGGTGGGCCGAACAGGATCCTCTTAACCTCTTTTCAACATTCATACTGGTGAATAATTCGTGCGACCGGCATACTTTGAGAGCTCGTTGCCATACATCTGTTAAGAATATATAGCAGCTCATAATGGGCGTCACACTCTGAGTAGATTTAGTATGCAGTACCCTAGATCGATTGATCACATTTATATCTCTCTTGATCTCTTTTTTTAACAATGATATATATTGCATTCACAATTATGATTATCCCAAAGACAGTCATAATTGGTCGACCAGTGAATACAAAACTACAATGTGATTCTCCAAATCCGATCTTCCTCTTTCCTTCAAACTCTCAATCCCAGTTTAGCTTGCTTTTCTATAAATGTCCCATTAGATCGAATCAACTCATAACCATTGGCAACATCCTAAGATAGCAAACACTAAATAGAAATCTTGAGAATAAGTAAGAGTCATGAGGGGACTAAAATTGAGGAACTCATTTCCCTCAAGAGTCTCACACGGCATAAAAGTTGAGATCAAAACTTTTGTCACTTTTATTGGTCGTCTCATGCATACGTAGTATGAAATACGTATTACGGTATTAACTCCTTTCCCATGGAGCGTATGTCTATTCCTTCAATATCGTACAGATGATAGTTCAGACATACCCAATGTCTAACTTGAGTTCACGTATCTACTCATTCACATAATTCATCAAAACTCACATCTGGCATCTTAGATAGATAAAGTAAAATATGTGGGTTATTTTACTTTCGGACATAGTATTTATCATGTCCTCATCGTAGCACTTAGTTAAGGCGACATATATATTTTAAGCTTGAGCTCTCAATTATCACCTAGATAATAAGCTTAAAAACCGTCTCATCTCTATTTATCACACAGCAAAATAGACGCGATTACCCGTGTGAGTGGGCTAATCTCTTATCTGTCCGACATACTTTCTCAATTTAATATAATGCACTGAGCATTAAGATGCATAAAGATCAAACAAAAGATTCATAGGCATTAATGATGAAAAACACAAGTTCATAAATGTGAACAACTCAGGGAAATTACAATATCCAGTACATCAGACTCTACGCAATCCTAGAGATTTTACATGACCACAAAACACATCTCTAGGTATTGGCTTTGTCATAGGATCTGCCACCATTCTATGCGTAGGTATGTACTGTAAGTTCACATCCTTTCGTGCAACCATATCTTTGACAAAGTTATACTTGGTATCTATATGTTTGGTCTTGCCATGATACTTTGGATCTTTGGTGTACGCTATAGCTGCTTGGCTATCATAGTTAACCAATAATGGATTTGCAGCTTTCTCAATAACACCTAAATGATCCAAAAATCTCTTAAGCCAAACTCCTTCTTGTACCGCTGCTGATAATGACACGAACTCAGCTTCCATCGTGGACAAGGCTATACACGTTGCTTCTTCTTGCTCCATGATATGGCACCATTGTTCGGTAAGAACACAAATCCAGGTAGATTTTCTTTCATCTAAATCTCCTCCCCGTCGACATCGAATAACCTTCAAGTCGCGAGATCCTTTCCTTGGTAATTCAGCTTGTAATCGCAGTTCCCTTCGATACCTCAATATTCTCTTAACGGCTTTCCAATGTGCTTGACCTGGATTGGATTGGTATCTACTCACCATTCCAACTGCAAAGCATATGTCAAGTCTTGTACACAACATAGCGTACATCAAGCTCCCAACAGCACTAGCATAAGGAACATGCTTCATTTGTTCCTTCTCTTGTGGAGTCCTTGGACACAGTCTATGGCTCAATCCTTCACCTTTTGCAATAGGAGTGTCTATGGGTTTACAATCTTGCATACGGAATCGTTCAAGAATTCTATTTATATATGTTTCTTGCGAAAGAGATAATGATCTCTTCGAACGATCTCTTGAAATCTTAACTCCAAGTATGTATGCAGCCTTACCCATATCCTTCATCTCAAAATTAGAAGATAACCAACTTTTGATGGTATTAACTAACTCCATATTGCTTCCGGCAATTAGTATATCATCAACATATAATGATATGATCACAAATTGATCTTTGGATCTTCTGATATATACACAATGATCCTCATCAAGCATTGTAAAATTATATGCCATCATAGCATTATGAAAACATATATACCACTGTCTTGACGACTGCTTAAGGCCATATATCAATTTCAAAAGTCGACATACTTTTCCTTCTTGGCCTTTCATAATGAAACCAACAGGTTGTTCCATATATATTTCCTCATCTAATTCTCCATTGAGAAAAGCAGTCTTTACATCCATTTGATGTAATTCAAGATCCATACTTGCCACTATTGCGAGAATAATGTGAATTGAGGTGAATCTCATAACGGGGAAAATGTTTCCTCATAATCAATTCCTTCCTGTTGATTATACTCTTTCGCCACAAGGCGAGCTTTATATCTTTCTATCGAGCCATCAGTTTTACGCTTTATTTTGAAAACCCACTTGTTCCCAATAGCTTTGCGTCCTTTTGGAAGATCAACCGGTTCCCAAACATGGTTTGACTTCATTGACTCCATTTCCTCTCCCATTGCATCCATCCATTTTTTTCTTTACTAGGGCAACTTAGAGCCTCATGTATATTTCTTGGCTCATCCTCATCTTGTGGGGCAATCATAAAGGTTTCCCCTTCAATGTCAAACCGTCGACGGGGAATACTTTTGCGACTTGTTCGCCGTATGGGAGATTGTTCACTCAGCACATCATTTCCCATTATGCTCCCACTAGGATTAGATAATGATGATGTCGTCTCATCATGTGGTTGTAATTGAGAATCAGTTGTATGCAATTCATCACTTCTCACATTACTCCCACTTGGACGAACCCCACTAATATCATTATCTTGATCCATGGTTTCAAATAGGGAGTGATCTTCACCTATTTCGCCCTTCTTAGAAAACTCATTCTCTAAGAATGTGACATCCCGTGATTCAAATTCAGTTATACTCCCACTTTCCTGCTCACCTATGAACACATACCCTTTTGAGTGTTCAGATTATCTTATGAAAATACTCTTTTTTCCTCTGGGACCCAATTTCCCAAATTTGTGAGAGGGCTCATGGGTATAGGCAGCACAACCCCATGGCTTAAGAAAACCTAAGTCCGGTTTTCTACTTGTCCATAACTCATATGGAGTGGAAGTAAGCGATTTGGAAGGCACCCGGTTAAGTACATAGGCAGTTGTTAATAATGCATCACTCCAAAAGGTGATAGGTAAGTTAGCATGTGCCATCATGGACCTAACCATTTCCGGTAGGGTTCTGTTTCTTCTCTCTCGCAACACCATTTTGTTGAGGAGTATATGGAATAGACAACTGTCTTTCTATTCCTTTTTCATCGATAATTTTCTGAACTCATCGATAAATATTCTCGACCTCGATCGGATCTCAATGCTTTTATTTTCCTATCTAATTGATTCTCTACCAATGCCATAAACCTTTTGAAACAACTTAATGCTTCAGATTTATGAGAAATCAAATAGACATATCCGAATCGAGTATAATCATCTATAAAAGTGATGAAATAAACAGCCCCATGCCTTCCTCTCACATTCATTGGACCACAGATGTCAGAATGGATTAAATGTAGAGGAAATTCAGCTCTTTTACCTTTTCCAAATGGTTTCTTTGTTGTTTTCCCTGCTAGGCAATGCTCACATATGGGCAAATCGACTTTTTCAATATTGCCCAACAAGCCCTCTTTGGCTAGTCTATTCATACGTTGTTGGCTAATATGACCAAGTCTAGCATGCCACACATTCACATCATTGTTATATGAATTAAGAGACGTGATAAGGGAATAACAAACATTGGCATTAGCATAGTCAATATCCAATACAATGAAACCATCCAGAAAATAGCCACGACCATAGAAATTTGTTTCCAAAAATAAATCCACACCTCTATTATGGAAGTTCATATTAAAACCTAGTTTGACCAACACTAAAAAGCAGACACTAGATTCCGACGAATCTCCGAAGCATACATTACATCATGTAGGATCAAAGTGCGTCCACCACGCATGTTCGGTTGGCAGGTGCCAATTCCTTTTACTTCAGAGTTGGAGTTGTTTCCCACATAGATCCACTTAATTCCGGTTGGTATTCGTCGGAATTCCACAAAGGATCCTCTATCCTTTGCTACATGGTCTGTTGCTCCTGAATCTACGAGTCCACAAAGGATTGGATTCAGCCAACAATACAGAACTTGACACATAAGCAAAGTTCTCAAATGTACAAGAGGTGTTTACCTTTTTTGGCTCACGATAGTTGTGAGCATAGTGACCCTTCTTGTCACAATTGTAACACCTTACCCTTGACTTTTTCTTCACTTGAGGACGTTTTCCTCTTTTGTGTTGGTTAACTCTTGGTTTCTTGTAAGGAGGACTTGATCCTTTGCATGACCACATATTGAACGAATCAATACGCTTGCGCTTAGAGCTCAAAGCCCTTTCTGAGTTAGAACCAGCATTGCAAATATCTGCTTTCGGCTCAAATGCCGTTAGGTGGTCCTCCACTAGCTCAAGGTGGTGCATGGCATACTCAAGATCTTCCATAACATGGTCAAGAGCTTCTAGTGCTTCGGCTTTTCTAGCACATATTGAATCTTCATATTCAATATTTCACAATTGTTGCCGTTCAAATCAGCAATTACTTTCTTAGTTCTTTGAAACCATCGATCGAACACATCGAGACATATGCACGAATAATTAATGCCTATCATTTATGCATCCACTTTGCACGAGACCCATCATATTAATGAACAATTTCAAGTAAGGCTTGAATCAAAAAGGTCACTATGTTTCCAATCATCCTCCAAAAATCCTAACTTAAAACTGTCATTAATATAATTGTCTTATGCAAACTAAATTCTATGAAGTTACAAAAACTTCTAAAAATTACCCACAGCAATCAGCAATAACAGAAAGCATATAATATTTGTCATCCAATAAAATAAAATATTGCTTTCACATAATTGAACATATCTATTACACTAAGTAATACATACAGATGAAAATCTCAACACAAAAAGAGATATATATACTCAAAACATCTCAAACTAATCTAAGAAATAAATAGAGAAAGTCCCTGCTAATCTATCAGTCAAAAAATCCAAGAAAACCGAAGGCACATTTGCCAACCATGGAAAAACTTTTGGAGAGCTCTTATGCTGCCTCCAAGGCGCATTCACTTTGCGTCATGTGGCACTCATACTAAGGGTTGAAGTTTTGTTTAGCTCAATCTTATAGTACTCTCTCACAAAAGTTTCTACCAGCCTCTTATAACCCGGGACCACGTTGACCTCCCATAGCCGATCTAACACTGCTTGCCATTCTGGTGGAATAGTGTTTTTGAAAGTCGACACCTTCTCAAAATCCGGCATAAGATAACCATTCCGGATGATTTCTGTATCATCGATTGACCTTGACCACATGTGATACTAAATCACCATCATGCCATTGATAATTAGCTAACTCGTCATCGGCCTTTTAAGTCTTGCACGTCCTTCGTCCGTTCTCGGGAATGCAGGTATTCGTGCATATCGCATCATAGTTCCGCAACAAATGCGAGAACTAATTAATTGGATTACTTATAATCCACAATTAACATAAAGGAAAATACATATTTTCCATAATTCATGCAACAAATGCAGAATAAAAATGGATTACTTATAACCCACATAGGCATAATTGAAAAAGAAACACATTCCTTTTTTTTTTTTTTTTTTGGGTCAACGGTCAATGGTTAACGGTGGTCAACGGTCAACAGTCAACGATGGTCAACGGTCAACCAACGGTCAACGGCGGTCAACGGTCAACCGGGTCGGACGGGTAGGGTCGCCGGTCGGGTCGGCCGGTTGGTCCGGGTCGTGTCGCCGGTCGGGCGGGTGGTCGGATTGGCTGGTTGGGCGGGTCACCGGTCAGGCCGGGTTGGACGGACCGACCCGGCATGTGCGGCACGTGTGCAGCTGACGTCACGATGACGTCAGCTGGCGCGTGCCTTGCACGTGCCAGCAGCCGCGCCTGGTGCACGTGCGTCGCACGTGTGTACACGCGCCTGCGCCTTCTCCGAGTCGGCGCGTGGACTCTCCAAAGATTGGAATCACGTCAAGACATCCATAAGAGAAACACAGAGGATCATGCCTCTTTCGGTAGATGAGTTGGTCGGCACACTTCAATCATATGATGTCGAGCAATTCAATGAGGAATTTGACACTAAAGGTAAGAAGTCAATTGCTTTAAAATCTAATGATGATTACGATGCTCTGATTCGAAGAAGACTTGGATGATGAGGAGTTGGCACTTCTGATTAGAAAATTCAGAAGGCTAAATAGAAAAAGTAGAAGGTTCAATGGAAAGAGACAAAACAATCAGAGATTTCAAAAGAAATCAAATGAAGAAGAAAATACCAACAAGGAGGTTGTTTGCTTTGAATGCAAGAAAAAGGGACACATTAGACCCAACTGTCCCTTATTAAAGAAAAAGAAAGGAAAACCTGAAAGGTTCAAGAAAGTACTCAAAGCTGAAACATGGAGTGACACTGAAGGTGAAGAGAGTGATGAAGAGTATACCAATATCTGTCTTATGGCTAACTTAGACTCAGACTCAGACTCAAACAGCGGTATCAAGGTTAGAAATTTAAAAATTCCTACCAAAGTATCAAAATACATTGATGAGCCATCAGCTTTGGGTCCTACAAACCATGATTGACATCTAGCAATATGTCATGACTACCCAGATAGTGTGAATACTTTAAGAACATAATGAACCTGTCAGCTTTGGCAACAGTGCAATTCAATCCCTCTATCTTACTATGTCCCGATCAAACAAAGACCATGGAATATTTGTCAAGTCACCAATTTGATCATATGCACAATTCTAATTGATATGCATTTTATTTGAGACATAAACAATTTATTCTTGGTTACAACCCCGGCCGAGGATTTCAATGTAGTGTCACAATTAGATTGCATAGGACATCATTATTATACCTTGCATGTAACAAGGAGACAGATTCCATATTGCGCACACATGCAATTTCGTATATGAACAAACTATGACCATCAGGTACAAAGACGAATCAGCGACCCGGCATTACGTGCACCTGTGAACCATAGTTGTTCGATACACCAGTTAACATTGTGCCTCAAGTATAAGGATTATTTACATAAGACCAAAGTATGAACAATTAGACATTGACCACGCTAAAAGCTTCCATGTCACTAATCGTTCCATATGCATCATGTTCAGTAAACTTGTCTAATACAAACACTTGTGTTCTTAACTCAGGCATCACAATACCTAATGACTCGTGACTCATCATTCCCTTAAGTATCCAATACTTAATGGTGAAGTTATGAACACACCGGTCTCAACAGATTATTAATATCCACTCAATAATCCATCGACCGAGAATAATTTAAAGATTCATTCTAACTATGAACTCGTTACAAATATTCCCGACATCTCAAGAATAGGTCTAGTTGCAACTGATCTTATGGAATCATTCATAAAATAATTGGACAAATGAATGAATATGTCATTGTCATTAATTAAATAATAATAATGAAAATACAACTAAAATCCCTAATATGTAACTATTACATAGCAGCTTTAGGGAATACATCCAACAATCTTCCACTTGCACTAAAGCCAACTTGTTTGGTACCTCAAACCCATTTTGTCAATATGTCTTTCAAAAGAAGGCGAGGTAAGGCCTTAGTGAAGGGATCTGCCACGTTTTCTGCTGAGGCAATTTTCTGCAATGCGATATCACCTCTTCCAATAATTTCTCTAATGAGATGGAAGCGTCTCTTAATGTGCTTGGACTTTTGGTGAGACCTTGGTTCCTTGGCTTGAGCTATCGCTCCATTGTTGTCACAAAACAATGTAATCGGTTGCTCATTGAAGGAACGACTCCAAGTTCGAAGTAAACTTCTTCATCCAAGCGGCTTCCTTTCTTTAAGTAGCTACATACTCGCCTCAATGGTGGAATCAGCGGTTATGCTTTGCTTTGAACTTTTCCAACTAAGCTGCGCCACCATTGAATGTAAAGACAAACCAGATATAGACTTATAATCATTAGGATCCGATTGAAAATCGGAATCGTATATGCTACAACTTTAAATTCTCCTTCTCCATATATCAAGAATAAATCTTTAGTCCTTCGTAAGTACTTAAGAATATTCTTGACTGCTATCCAGTGCTCTTCTCCTAGATTAGACTGATATCTGCTAGTAATACTTACAGCATGTGCAATATCAGGTCTATTACATAGCATAGCATACATTATGCTTCCAATAGCAGATGCATATGGTATCTTCGCCATCCGCTCTCTTTCTTCAGGAGTTTTGGGACACATCTTCTTAGAAAGACGGATCCCTTGCCTAAAAGGCAATAATTCTTTCTTGGAACATTGCATGTTAAAGCGTGTTAACACTTTGTCTATGTACGTTGACTGTGAGAGCCCAATCAATCGTCTTGATCTATCTCTATAGATCTTGTTACCTAAATATAGGTTGCCTCTCCTAAATCTTTCATGGAGAATTTCTGTGACAAGAATAGTTTTATCGATGATATCATCGGTACATCATTCCCAATCAAGAGTATATCATCGACATACAAAACTAGAAATGCAATTGCACTCCCACCGATCTTCTTGTATACACAAGGTTCATCCGGATTTTTATGAAGCCAAACGATTTGACTACCTCATCAAAACGGATGTTCGAACTTACGGAGGCTTGTTTGAGTCCATAAATGGATCTCTTAAGCTTACACACCTTCCGATTTTCACTATTGGATTCAAAACCTTGTGGCTGTTCCATATAGATGTCCTCATCAAGAAAACCATTTAGAAAAGCTATTTTGACATCCATCTGGAATATCTCATAATCAAGGTGTGCGGCTATAGCCAACATAATCCGAATGGATTTTAGCATGGCCACGGTGAGAAAGTTTCGTCATAATCGGTTCCTTCTTTTTGACGATATCCTTTCGCCACCAGCCATGCTTTGTAAGTTCCAATTTGACCTTCAGCATTCATCTTCCTCTTGAAGATCCATTTACAGCCAATTGGTATAATACCATCAGGCAGGTCAATCAAGGTCCAAACCTCATTGGAATACATTGAATTCATTTCAGATTTCATGGCTTCTAGCCATTTACCAGAATCGATGTCTGACATCGCCTCCTCATAGGTTTTAGGATCACCAGGCTGATCACTATCATTCATAATGAATAAAGGTTCAATATGATCAACCGAGTGTCTATAACGAGCAGGTGGGCGAGATGTTCTCGCACTTTTCCTAAGAGGTTGTGTATCAGAAGCTCCCACTGAATCAGAGATTGGTATCTAAACTCGATTATTTGGTACTTCATTATTTTCTTCTTGTAAGACTATTTTCCGCCCAACACGACCTTCTTGGATGAACTGATTCTCTAGAAAAGAAGCGTGCTTGCTCACCAAAATTCTTTGGTCTGAATGAAAATACAAATTATATCCAAGAGTTTCCTTTGAATATCCAATGAAGCGACCTTGTTCAGATCTTGCCTCCTATTTGTCCATTTTCAGCTTTTTCACAAAAGCTAGACAACCCCAAATCTTAGTATGATTCAGACTAGGTTTGCCACTATGCCATATCTCATAGGGCGTAGTTGGAACATATTTGGATGGCACTCTGTTCAGTATATATACAACTGTCTCAAGGGCATATCCCCAAAGGGATATTGGCAAATCGGTGTAACTCATCATAGATCGCATCATATCTAATAAAGTACGATTTATTCGTTCAGATACACCATTATGTTCTGGAGTTCCAAGAGGTGTCCATTGTGATAAAATGCCATTCTCTTTAAGATAGTCCAGGAATTCAGTACTAAGGTATTCACCTCCTCGATCTGATCAAAGAGCCTTAATACATTTTCCTGTTTGTTTCTCAACTTCAGTCTTGAATTCCTTGAACTTTTCAAAGGATTTAGATTTATACTTCACGAGGTATAAATAAACATACTGTGACTAATCATTAGTAAAGGTAATGAAGTAATTATAACCACCTTTAGTAGTTTCATTAATTGGTCCACATATATCTGTATGTATTAATCCTAATATGTCAGCAGCTCGCGCACTTTGTCCCACAAATGGCGCTTTGGTCATTTTTCCTAGAAGATATGCCTCACAAGTCGAGTATGACTTAAAATTTGATGAATCAATATATCCATCATTAGTCAACTTGTTAATTCTGTCTTCTCCAATATGACATAATCAGAGATGCCAAACATACTTTTTATTTAGACCATCTCTAGGGCGTTTATTAGTTATGGCATTTATATCAATTCTATTTTGCTTATTGACATCGGTAATCGCATTACCGGACATTGTAATGGTATAAAGATTATTGGTTAATGAGCTAGAACCAACAGATCTTCTATTATGATAATTAGAACATACATCATCTGCAAAAGAAAATTCATAATTCTCTTTACCCAAACGAGGTATAGAGATGATGTTCCTAACATCATTTTTATAAGGCAAACAGTTCTTTAAAACCATTACATGTCTAGAAGGCAAACATAAACGAAAAGTCCCTACAGCTAATGTAGCAACTCTTGCTCCATTGGCAAATGTCAGAACAATCTCATTTCACCCTAGCATCCTGCTTATTTCCAGATTCTGCAAAGACACACAAATATGTGAAGTTGCAGCAGAATCTAGAACCCATAAGTTGGATTCAACACTAACCATAAGATTAGTTTCAATAAGCATAGACATCATACCTTCATAAGGTTGGTCCTTAGGCTTGACCTTCAAGCTCGCGAGGTACTTTCTACAGTTCCTCCTCCAGTGCCCTTTGACACCACAGTAATGACATTTCCCTTTATCAATCTTGGGTTTTGGTTGCACAACAGGTTTGGCGAGGCCTCTTCCATTTATTTTTCTTTAAAACAGTCTTACCCTTTGAAGAAGAAGCCTTAGCCATAGCCACTACATTTGGCCTCGTGTTGTGCATTTCCTTCTCATAAACTACCAACATGGTATGTAACTCAGCGAGAGTTTTCTCCATCTTATGCATGTGGAAGTTTTGGACAAAACCAGAGAAGGAATCGAGTAAAGATTGGAGGATCAAATCCACAGCTAACTCGTTGTCCATAACGAGATTCAGCCTAGCCAATTCTTCAATGTGCCAGATCATTTTCAAAGCATGATCATTAAGCGATGATCCTTCAGCCATCCTCATACGGTATAATGCCTTAGATATCTCATATCTAGAGGTTCGACCATTCTCATCAAAGTATTCCTTTAAGTGAAAAATGATCGACCTAGCATCTTCCATAGATTCATACTTCTTTTGTAATTCATTATTTATCGAAGCAAGCATATATGATCTAACTTTTAAGTCATCATCACACCACTTATCATAAGTGACACGCTCTTCTTAGGTCCCACCCTCAGGAAAGGAGGTTGGCATATTTTCATCAAGCACATACCCAATTTTTTCTGAATTGAGAACAATTCTTAAATTCCTCACCCAGTCAGTGAAATTGGGTCCAGTCAAACAAATCTTGTCAAGTATGGAAGCGAGTGGGTTTGTGGTCACCATTTTCAGAGTAATAATATATCTGTTGCAGAAAATAAATTGTTAGACGTCGTATCATTCATAATAACTATTTCATTTTGGCCTTTAAATGAAATAGATCCTCCCACTAAATTTTTATTCAAATCCCATACTCCTTAAGATGGGAAGTGGTAATCTTTGTTGGGTAAAGATTATTAGTGGGGATTGGAGTCCCACTAGCCCAAAGCCCACCTCACCTAATAGTTATTGGTGTTCTATGAACTTAGTGAGTGAACCAACTTGTTCAACGCATCATATGCGATTCCCAATCATAACTTCAGCCTCTAGACCATGAAAGTCTCACTTAACAGTTCTTGGCATCATGATCATTGTTAAGTTTAGCCCATCGTCTCATGTAAGTATTGACAACACAAACGATTTCCTCACCTAACAGTTATTAGAAATCATTTGGCTCCAACCTCATAGCATCACATGCATAATGGAGTGGTCCAATATTATGAATGGTAATTAACCCCTATGTATCCATAACCGGTTAGTTAACCACTATAATATTGGATCAAACCACGACGATGGAAGGCCACAAGTCCGAAATCCGTTTTGACTTAATATTTATTAATAAGGAGATTTTGGTCGTTATTAATGGTCTCACTTTGCACATTAACCAATTTAACATGCATGATAACATAAACACAATAAATAAATAGATATCACATAAACATCTATCCTACGTGGTGATCATGGAATTATGGTTTAATGGGTCTCGAGCCAAAGAGACCCATTTAGCCATTTTAATGTTTTAATAATATGGACCTACTCTTTGCTTTTTCTTCAATCTTTGAACTCTTCAAAAACCGAGCCCATAGAGCTCACCGGCTTAATGGCTCCTCCAATGGCTCCTCCTCTCTCGTAGCATTTACATCAACAATTGATATGCTAAAATTACATTACATGAAAAATTAAAATAAAATAAAACGAAGGACGCAGCCTCCATTTAATAATTACATCCCCAAAAAAATGAATACTGTAATCATCATACATTCATCCATACAATAATCATCATGATTAGGGATTTTTGGCAGAAGAATGCTTCAAGTGCCAAAAGTTGGCACGAAAGGACACTTAAGTGCCAAAAGTTATAAAAGGTACACTTAAGTGCCACATTAAAAAAGAAATGGGACACTTAAGTGCCACTCAACCAAAATCCGGCCAAAGTGCTGATGTGGACAATTTCGGCGAAATAAGTGCAAAACGACGCCGTTTTGCATGCGATGTGGCCAAATAGTGAAAAAACGACGTCGTTTTGCGTTGACGTGGCAATAAATTAATGTAAAAATTAATTAAATTTAATTTAAAACTAAATTTACTTAAAATATTTAAAAATATTAATATTAAGATTAAAAAATTCAAGAAGCCCTCAGCCGTATCCAAACCCCCTCCCTTTTTTTAATTTTAATATTAAAAATTGTTATTTTTAAATGTTTAAAATAAATTTAATTTTAAATTTAATTTAATTAATTTTTATATTATTTTTTTTCCACGTCAACATTAAAACGATGCCATTTTGTTGTTTGTCTTGCCGGAAAATTGCCACGTCGCGTTTTGGCCGAATTTTCGCCGAATTGGCACCTTGAAGTGATCCATTTTGCTCCGATTTTGCCACTTAAGTGTACCTTTCATAACTTTTGGCACTTAAGTGTCCCTTCGTGCCAACTTTTGGCACTCCAGGTCCGGGTGTCGGGATTTTTCCATGATCACCACCCTTCCTTACAAGCCATAAATTCAAAATTTAAAGCTCCAGAAGACATATATAAAATTCTGCATTTAATCAAATTTAAAGTCGAACAACGCAAACCACGTCAAAAAATCAAAGTCGATGAAACAAATTTCACGAGCGTGATTTCGAATGGAAGTTGCATTGTTAACTTTAAATTCACAATCACAAAACATTCACATAATATAAACACAAATTAACAAGTTATGGATTTTTTGATTCAAAATTGATTTAGTTCCAATCTTTGCTTAGTTGATCAAATTTATCATATAAATTAATCAACTTCTATAGGCCACATAAGAGCAAGAGAACCAATTCTCTTAACAAAAATAAATTGGCCATTAGAACGCAAAAATTTCTTTGAACCATAAATCAATTAAACGCACAAAGAACGCCTAAGGTTGGCTCTAATACCATTGTTGGGGTTTCATGAATCATGTATAGATAAAATTAACAAAAGAACGCAGCGGAAACAAATATGATATATCTTATACATGACTCTCCGAAGGCATTGTTCGTGCGATTTAATCAAAAAAAAAAAAAAAAACCGAATGTATAAAAGTGAGTTAAACGAATTACCTCTCGAAGCGCGCTTTATACGAATTGATTCGGATGTTCCACAGTTCAAGTCCCACAAGCGTCGGACCTCTAGTTCGGACGCACCGACAATGGACGTTGAACGTAAGAGAGAACTTTCGGATATTCACCACTATGATCGTGCTAGCAATCCTGTGGAGACAATCCATCTTATCCTCTATATATTATAGTCACGGCTCGGATGAGAGAAAACCCTTTTCGTCTCTCTTGGAACACATCCACACGCACGGTATGTCTTTTTATCTTTCTTGCAAAGACAATAAATATAAAACCGCCGAATTGCTCTCGATTTTAATCCCTTTAATTGCTGCAATTTTTCTCAGAACAGTAAGGGTTACTGATCGTGGGAACAGCAATCATTGCTGACCACTCTCGATTTTTAATCCCTTTAATTGCGGCAATTATTGGACGGTTTTTCTCATATCAACAACGGTTGCTGATCGTGGGAACAGCAATCATTGCTGACCATTTCAACTTTAATTAATTAATTAAATGAATAAATAATTAATTAATCATTTTAGGGCACATCCAACAAACCCTCCATCCAAGCCACCCAAACCTCAAATCCCCAACACCATGCAGGGCGATACGATTTCCTTCTTGTGCTCAAGGGCCTTCTTGGAGGCCTCCCGGTTCGGGTCAATGTGGCGAAGCCTCGTGAAAACGTAGCTCAGCATCGCGCTGGCAGTGTATGGCACCAGCTTCTCTAGCAACCTCGCCTCCGAGCCTTCTGTGCGTGGGTGTCTCGCTCGGCAGGCGACGCTCGCCGCTCGCCGACGTTGAGGGGAGCTCGAAGAGGCCTGCTTCTCCTCTGCGTGCTGTGTCTACAATCCCGGAAATGCCGGAACGAACGATGGAGCAGCAACGATCCCGGAGAAAGAAGCGAGCAAGCACCAGAGTAGGGGTGGCCGTAATGTGGTTCGTCAGCGACGGCAGGGGAACGGCCGCTTGATGCATGACAGAGCAGCAACGAGCATAGAGAGGGAATTTCAGATTCATAAATTCGAAAGGAAAGAAATGGAGAGGGACAGAGGAACGAACGGCCGTTTTCTTTCTCAAACCACGGAAGGAGAAAAGTTTAAGCCGCAATAAATGCTCTGACAGGAAAGAGAGCGTGCAGGCTAGGAGGAGGAGGAGAGAGGAGAGAGAGGGCGTCGGCAGGCTAGCAAGAAGAGAGAGAGGGCGAGAAAATATTAGGTGCACCAGGCGCTCCACGTCACCGTGTGCCCGCCCAATCATGATGCGACTCATGTCGCCACGTGGAGCTTGGGTCCTGCTTTTTCTTTTATTCAAATTTTTGCTGCGTCCTTCTCTCTTCATTAATGACTGAGTCCTCTTCTCCCATTTGCACACAAGCCGTCCTTTCCCCTCCCATTCTCTTTCAAAATTTTTTGTTTATGCATTTTTCTAAACCTGTAACGCCATCTCTCTCAACCAAAAGCTCGCCGGTTGCCTCCAAGCTTGGCCACGTCTACCGTCGCCGTCGGGAACCACTCGCTCCGAAGAACCCCTCCGGTCGTGGCTGGGTCTTGAACTCTAACCATCTTCGCCTCGGCCTCTAAGGTGAGCGCGGACACCCAAAAGCCCGCTGGTCGCCTCCGAGCTCAACCACCTCCGCCGTCGTCGCCAGGAGCCACTTGCTCCGAAGAGCCTCGCCGGTCGTGTTTGGGTCCCAAGCTTTGACCATTTTTACCTCGGCCTCTTCGACGATCGCATACACTCAAAATCCAGCCGGTTGCCTTCGAGCTTGGCCACCTCTGCTGTTGCCGTCAAGAGCCACTCACTCCCAAGAACCCCACCGATCGTGGTTAGGTCCCGACCATCTCTGCCTTGGCCTCTTCGACGAGCGTGGACACGCAAAAGCCCGCTGCTTGCCTCCAAGCTCGATCGCCTCCGCTGTCACCACTAGGAGCTACTCGGTCCGAAGAGCCCCGCCGGTCGTGGCTGCATCCCAAGCTCTAACCTTCTTCGCATGTGCCTCCTCGGTGATCACCGACATCCAAAAGCTCACCAGGTGCGTCCGAGCAAGGATTGAGGATTGGTTTTCAAAGCATTGGCGTGGTGGAACCAATAGTTCTATAAGAAGAAGCGTGCCGGTAGCAGCCGGCGTTGATGCAGTGAGCCCTTCTCCAGCAACAATCCCTCTACCACCCAAACCTCTTGGCTCCTCCTTAGGTTCCTCGCCTTCCCCGTCTCCTCTCATGTTTGATGTCTTTTGCTTGAGCTTCGCGAGCTGTGGAAATTTCGATCGTTTGAGTGGATGCGTCTCGATCGCGGATGATTCCGGGCGTTCGGGGGGGGTTGTTTGATCCGAGGAAGATGATGGAGCGTGAACAGTTTGGTCGCAATCTGATTTTTGTCGTCTTGTGGGGTCGGGCTGTGTTGTCGGACGAGGGATTGAGGTCGCGGGAAGTGGGTTGTTTGTTTATTTTATTTATTTATTTATTTATTTGCAGCTAAGGTTGTGCAGTGCTTGTCCTTGGATACCCTTGAGCGTGTGTTGTGCAATTGCTTGTTACATGTTGTGAAGACATCTTTTTAAGTAGATTAGTTATCATAAAGAAGGTGGGAATGCGGTAGAGCTTCTTGTCTTTCATTCTTCAGTTCCATTCGTTAGAAAATAGATGATCCGTGCAAATTGTAGAGTTCGCCAGTTGCCGCTACCCATTAGGTGCGAGGCTAGTGCGAGTAGCTGTTGTTGTTGGCCTTTTCTTTTATCAAGAAATATAATTCCGTTTGGGTTTGTTTTTAGTTTAGCAATGTTCAGATAAGTCTAAGGATAATACTAGAGCATAACAGACATCATGGAAGAACACAGCCTTGGGCTATCAAAACTTAGAGGTATGCCGCAAGGTCCAAAGCTGACCTTTGACCCTTTTGAGAGACATTCAATTGCTCAACGTGAAATTTTATTTATTTTTCCAGCTTCAGCTTATGGGGTGGTCTGTAAATTGCTCTAATTCCCTTGAGATACTAGGAATAACTGAGAGCAAATGACCACTTATATTACAACTTACAAGCTTCTATCTGGTTAAGGTCAACTGCTACTTGACCATAGACTCTTCCTTTAATAGTCTTTCCAAGACCGGGAACTTCTAAAGCCACTGTAAGAATGCCGCCATGTCATTTCAGCTCTCTTTGGCTGTGCAGGCTTATTTGATCCTCCATCAATCTACCTCATGAGGATTGGGGAGAATATCTTCAGTTGATGGACTTGTGGTGGTATGCTCTTTTACCTTACATTCTAAAGGAGAGAACAGAAAAACTCTGTCGAAGTGGTTCAAGTGGAACTTAAAAGAATAGTTCACTAAGAAGGAAAATTTAAAAATATTCTCTTTTCTCCAAGACATTATGCTTGGTGAATTTTTTGAATTCCATCATATCTCTATGAATATTCCCTTAAGCAGGATAGGGACTTATTCCTTCTATATTAATCTGTCTTCCTATACTCCTTTTAAGTACATGGCGGTTATATGTGTAGGGTTGCTTTAGATAGGGCGTATGAGAAACTTTTGATGATTAGTCAAGCAAAAGTAATAAGGACTCATTGAGAATTTTCCTATCGTTGAGATGGAAAAATCATGGGTCATGGGTGAATAATGCAAAGATTGGGACGGTGAATTATGCAGTGAGGCATGTGGCATCTTGGGATTCAAGGCATCCAGTTATTAATATGCATGAACAAGGTAGAAAGCTAGAAGAAGAGGACAATGGCTTTGGGGGATTGGGGCTAGTGAAAGGGAATAAGATTGGATCATGGCAAAGATGGTGATGATGGGCCAGAATTTTATTTGTTCAGTACTGATAAGATTTGACAAGTTCACATATAGACGTTGTAATGTGCAGGCATGATAAATTGCCATCCGCAACCTTCTCCGTGGCAGAAAATCCTAGTCGTGGATGACAACAAAGTAAATCTCAGAGTGGCCGAGGGAGCTTTGAAGAAATATTGAGCTGATGTTGTTTGTACAGACAGTGGAGAAAAAGCAATTGCTTTGCTCAGACCACCGCATGATTTTGATGCCTGCTTCATGGATATCCAGATGCCAGGAATGGATGGGTATGGCGTTTTCCTGCTCAAGCACTTTTTTTTTTTTCATCAAATGTTGTATAGAAAGTGTATATACTTGTAGAGATTTGTATGTGTTGGATATAATGGATTTGGATAACCTTTTCTATGTCACTAGGTGGTGATAATGGATACGTGCATCTAATGATTCTATAATTCCTTTGTTCAGATTTGAAGCTACAAAAGGAATTCGACAGATGGAACAAAGTCCGAGCAAGGAATTCCTACTGGGACAGTCATCGTCAGAGCCACGTGAAAATATCTCGAATTTCCACCTACCGATCTTGGCCATGACCGTAGATGTGATTCACGCTACTGATGAAGAATGCACAGAGTATGGAATGGACAGATATGTTTCAAAGCCCTTTGAAGCGGAACAACTTTTTAGATAAGTTTCACGGTTTTTCCTGTTCATCATTGAATCAAAACTTGTAGAGAGGCCACCATAGATGGCTTAATTGTTTTGGTGAGCAGAAGTCTTGGTTGTTTAGGCACTATGGCAGCCTTACCGGTGAACTTTCGAATTTTTTAACAAGAGTGAGTTTTCTCTGGCCTCTCCTTAGCTACATATTTCTTGATTCTCTTGCTTTTAGAGCGGTTGGATTTCCTTCTAATAGATGCAATTGAAATTCGCCGATATATCTCATGTGAAACCAAAAGGATTTTCTTCGGACACCTTCTGTTGATTTCTTGCGCATTTTTGGATTTCTCAGGTGTCTTGTCACGGGAGCATATACATAAAGAAGCTAAGGTCACCTGCTGGAGTTGAATTTTCATCGATTTTCCTACGAGTGGCATATTGGTTCAAAACCACTTAAATTATTTTTTGTACAGCTGATCTGAATCGTTTGCAAGATGACAATTGGTAATTAGGCAATCTGAAGTTCGCCAATTGAATTCTGGATCGATGGCTGCTTGGAAATGGTGTGGGAATCTCTTTGACATAGGTTTATATCCGCAGACTAGACCCTCACAGTGTGTACATGCATGTTGCTTTAGAGATTGTTAGATGATTGCGTGCTCACTATTATCTTGATGTACATAGACACAAGGTCATTATGAGTAATGAAGGTGACTCCTTTTAGCAATGATGTTGCACTGTCCACTAAGTTCTCTTCCCCCCTCCATGTTCAAAGGCTAGAGAGTTTTGTAAAATCATCAGCTAGCCGTTTTCTTTATCTATGTGGCGCTTTAAAACAAGATGTTTAAATGTGGTTTATTTGGCTCATGTATAGAAATGGTCTATACAATATTTTCTGCTTCGGATGCATGTGAATAGGCAATTGTTCCTCTATGATAGGAGGAGCCTGCCATTTGCAACCAAATTGGCTCTTCACCGACTCTGGCCTATGTGATTGTTTTTGGTGTGAGGATCATCCGTTAGGACGAGGTCGAAACCATTATAAATCATATGAAACAAGTTGGGCAGTCTTCGGCCACAAAAGCTCATTTCGAACCGCACAAACCTTTGGCTGAGTTATCCTCCACAACTTCTGTGTTGGATATCAAAAAAGAGGAACTTATTCGATTCGAGAATCATCAAGTTAGCATCAATATCCAAATTCTCACCTTTGAATTCTCTCATTCAAATTGTCGAAACTTCTTCGATAATGGTCCCTAAAGTGACGCTCGAACTCAACAACCCCTAAACTGAAAAATGGTAAAGCTTAAATAACCTACGAAAACATCAATCTTGTTCTTTAGTGTACAGTTCATTTGCCCCATAGGCTAGTTTTTTGCGAAGCCCAGAATATACAATGTGAAGGATCCTCAATACATTTATAATTTGAATTTAAGAATCCTCAATCAAACATTTATAATCTCAAGCAAGAAATTGGTCGAAATTTCAGGAAGTAGCGGCATGGGAAAATTATGCAATAGCAAAACAAATTTAATGATATGCCAATGTAAAGGTTCACTTTATTCATCGTACAAACAAAATTTACTGGTTGTTAATCGAAGAACCATGCAAAAAACAGATTAAGAGAAACGGCTTTTTAATCTATATCAAATGCCACGACTTCACAATCTTCTTCAAAACCTTCAATTTAAGATGTCCAGGCTCGTTACACGGCATGGTATCAAAACTCAACAATTCAGTGACATATTCTAAATCTGCCCTCTCCAAAGCATTAGTAGAGCCCAGAGAATGATTTTCAATTTTTGCAAGGCAACTTCTTACACCTTCTGCCCACCTCTGCGCGTCGACTAACTTCTTTGCCATGGTACATACCTGCATGTTATTGAAGTACACATTCATACATAGTCGAATCATATGCATATAATCTGAGAAGAATTTCATGTAGCTAAAAGGCTTTGAACTAACAAGATCCATGTCAAAACCAGCCCAAAGAAATTTTTCAGCTTCTTCCAACAGTTTTTGATAAATATCCTTAGAGAAAGGATTTTTAAGAGCATCGGTTGACTGCAACAGCCATTGATCCGCAAGATGAGCCAAGGTAGCATGGCCACCTTTTACCTACAAGAACATATAATCCAGAAGAACATTCTCTCTTACTGAAGAACAAAAGGCAAACTAAAATAACAATCTTGACAAGGACAATCAACTCCAGGACAATATTAAAGAACAAGAGGAGATTAGCACAGATTCCAAACCTCACCAACCACTACTAAATTTCACTTTGTTCTTCATTGACATTTATTCCAACACCAAACAATTATGCAGTGATCTTGGTGGAAAAGAATTTCCTAGAATGTACATAGTTTGCCAGTCAACCAGTGAAAAACATTGGCAACTAAGACCAAAGCAATAAAACCAACTTCAGCTAGACTCTTCCATAAAACAAAGATCATATAATACCTAGTAAGTATAAAAATGAGACGATCCACCTTGCTTAAGATTGACACCTCATCCAGTCATAAATTTATAGAATGAACACCAAGGCTGAAGTTGTTTTAATTGCTGCAATTTGTTTTCTACATGCTTTATTTGATACATCATCCAGTCTCTTTGTTAATTGACTAAGCAAGTCTTGTATCTGACAATACCTTTTTCGCTGAAGAACTTGTTTCGCTGGAGAAAGATCTTTGCTGGAGCACCTTACTCCTTTGAGTCTCCTCACCATTGTATTTATCGACAGTGAGCAGCAAGTCACTTAACTCTGCTAATGTATGATGGTAAAGAAGGCAATGTTTGCTGGGTTTGCATTCACAGATGTATTGCCAGCGCTGCACAAAAGGGGTCTGATGATGAGATTGAGAATTACCAATTCTGGCTTTAAGCCCAAAAATGATGATGAAGAAGAAACTCTTCATATGATTGGGTGATCCATTTCTTTGAATATGAACCCAACCAAAGAAGATGTTATTTACGATGCCATGTCGGATCAAAGACAGGAAAGTATATGTCACCAGCAATAATGTGACAAATCAAAATTAGAACCGAAACCGTTGATGTAATAAGATTTTTCCTTGCAAATTCAATCGTATCATACGCTTTGACAGAGGCCCTTGTCATGAATGCTTTCACTCATTGTGCCCGGCTCAGTGGAATAATCCAAGTTCCATGAGTTCAAGATCCACCTTCCGGGGCAAATGTTTTTGACATTGCAGTATGGCACATGTACTAGGCTTGTATTTGCACTACAAATCAACTAATTTGACAGGATAATAAACCAGAACACAGTTTCCACATACCTCAAGACAAACAAAAGCAGATGGCCTACAATCACATACAACTGCAGAAAGATAAAGATATTGCTGACATATAATGCACTTAAAATCCTACAAAAAACCAAAACAAATTCATCAACTAGCATCATATTGACAAAGTCATCAGAAAGCAAGAGTTAAACATGAAAGGTCGAGTACCTCCTCAGTCCCCACGCATTCGAGACGTGTCCGTGGTGGCATTGGAGATGATTTTACAATGCCATTTTTCCAGAGTTGCTCCCTCCAACTTTTCTCCTTTGTATAAATTCTAAGTAATTCTTTCGCTAGAAAAGGTGATGCTTTTCTATCATAATTACTCTGCATATTGCACAAGAAGGCAATTAGGGACATTTCTGTAATATAGAAAGACCTCCTAGTAAGCAAAACTTAACTTTAGAGAAACAACTGTTATCAAAAGGGAACAGCAATTATTAATCCTTCCCATCAAACTAATGAAAGAGGCAAACACGGAAACTATGTTGATGATGATCATGAGTCCATCACAAAATACCAAAAACCAAAGAAAATAGTCCCAGGTAAAGATAGTCAAACGCACACTAGGCAAGAGCATTGAGCCATGAGTTCTCAATAGAATAACCCACAATTTTGATACTTGTAGTTATAATCCAGAATCCATGGAACCATGAAGAAATGGCCTACAAGCAACCACCATAAATATATAAATGACAACTGCAAACTACGCCCAATAATTCCATCGCAGATAATCCAGAAGCGCACGTGGGTATTGACATTTATATTTAAAGATCAAATGGGCAAGTACTTTGCTAAAGCCTAGACATATGGCAATGTAGACTAATTCAATCTTTGCTCAAGCTACATATCACTCCTAAAGACTAGAAAATGCTTAATCAACTGCTCCTCCAGAGTGGCTGGCAATACCACTTGAGGGTGGATAGCCTGTCCACCCAGTGCCGGTACTCACTTTTACTAAGGCTGGGCTTAAAAGGAACAAGAGACTTGGTAACAATAACACAGAGAGAGAGAGAGAGAGAGAGAGAGAGAGAGAGAGAGAGGGGGGGAGGGAGGGAAATGGTGGCCGAGCAAAGGCTGCTGGAGCTCAACATCCTCACTATTTAGCAACTCTGCGGAAAGACAACTCTCCTCTTGTTTTCTAACTAAAATGAGGTCCATTGAGGATGGGCCAACAAATAGACCCATCGAGCCCAAATGCTTTAAACTATATGGAGTTATGTTCACAATTTTCATGAAATCTGTAAACTAAGAGTGTCGAAACAGAGCTGCTGTACAAAGAAGGAGAAGCAAAGATGGAACTCCTTTTAGGCATCAATCATGTGCTCCTGTTGTTGTATGCCGAATAGTCAAAGAGAAGAATTATCGTTCAACTATTCGACATCTCCTTCATCTTTGCACAGGAGCAATTCCAGAGGTGGAAGTGCTATCATCATCACCCAATATCAAGATAAGATTCTTATTCAAAACAAAGTGCGATCCCTCCACACAATTGGTTCATCCACAGAATCATAAAGTATGAGGTGTTAGGCATCACCATTGCCTCCCACAAATGTATGCTGGCAGTTACAACTACAGAGAAGTAAGAGAGATACATTCATAATTTGTTCAATAACAAGCACAAAGAATTTCCAATTGAGTATGCTATTGACTGGCTAACTCCATTTATCTCACATCTTTTGCAAAAGAGTCACGTACACGCCAAAAGGAATAACATAAAAATGCAATGTCAGCATGACATATTCTTGTCCATTAGATCTGCCACAAAATGTAACTGACAGGCATTCCTTTAGGACAGAAACATAGTTTAAACACTATTAGTATAACTTAGGTTGACCAATATAGTGATTGGGCAATCAATGGTGAATTGATGATGTCAAAGGAGTCCAAATGGAAATGATATCACAGGTGACTGGACTCTTGTCTGAAAATCATATTTCTGGGAGTTTTTCCATTAGTTTAATCTAAGAGATTCAATTTCTATGTAACCATCAATCAAAATATTAGACTGATCCGAAGATACACAGACTAAAAAATCATTTACGTTCTTGATATCTAGTCTCCATTTACAGATTAACGAATCTCTGAGACATAATCAGTCCTGAACTAACAAACAGCTCAATTTTTCAGACTAACAATGATCAAAAAAATGCATCACAAACTAGCTTATCTCAATGGCTTATCTCAAGTTAATCTGCACTTATCGCTAAAACTCTATTAGTCATATACCAACTCGATCTTACTTAAGTTTTGTCCTCCTACTACACACGGCAAAATTGCCATACAAGCAAGCTATCTCTACCCATTCATCCAACAGGAACATCATCCTGAAAATGAATTGCAATTCAAACTAGAAATTTTCTGAATAAGCAGCTCATGTATCCAAGTACTTCCACTCCACGTGCTTTGTGTGGAAAGTGGGAGAACTCTATTAAGAAACCAAGGACTGACCTTTGGATGTCAACAACTCATTGAACAACTTCCTCTTCTCACTGACGAGAGGTGCTATCCTAGCCTCACCTTTAAGGGCGAGTTGATCTGACACAAAGCACAGAACCTGTCAAAAACCGAAAGCAAAGGTTCGTTGAGGCACAACAGACGCCGTGTCACGCCCCGATCCTCGGGCATGCACACATCCTTCCACTTGGTCGATTTTAGAATGCGATATCCTAGGACTAAGTATCGCCGACCTATTCATTAATTAAGCACATGCCGAAACAATTATAAAATCCCCAGACAATAAAACAATGGGATAGAAAAGCAAGGCCATATTTTTATATTGAAAACGCATAACCAAACTTTTATACATAGCAAAAACCAAGTACTTCACAATTATTTACAAACTCAAAGTCTCACTTTGTCTACACCTAGACAGGGATTCACAAAAAGAGAATAAGCTCTCAATTCTCGTCAGACTCTTCAACTTCTTCCAGCTCCTCAATAGGTTCATCCAACAGGTAATCATCCTCTTCGGGATCTTCCATCTAGGAGCCTGAAATTGGTTTTTACAACAACCGATGAGACTATGTCTCAGCGAGTTCTACCCCCTAAGACTTGATTAGGAAACCAATACACCTTAGGGCTGCCTATGCACAACATGAGTCAGAGGATTTACCTTGGCCTCAGATTCCACCTGCATATTAGCACAGATCAAATAGGCACCCAAGCAATCACATCACAGATCGAAGCATCGATCAAATTGACTAGTCGATCACACGCCAACAAGACCACTCATGGTCATTCCCATTCAATCAACCAATTCACAAATATCAGATCAAAACAATGATCAATCGACCTAGTCGATTACATGTCATCTCAACCCCTTCTTGGTCGGTTCATCATATACTATCCATAAGTCCATTTATATTAAGACTGCTCCCTCTAAGTTGATAATAGATACTATAGCTCGCACTAAGCTGATAAGATAAAGGTATACTGCTCTCACCGAGCTGACATATCGCCCGTGGGTTGATATAGTATACTGGTATACTGCTCTCACTAAGTTGCCATATCGCCTGTGGGCCGATATAGTATACCCCTGGTGCTCACTCTAAACTGATAAAGTGTACTACTCGCACTAAGCTGACATATCGCCCATAAGCCGATATAGTATACTAGCATACTGCTCTCGCTAAGCTGACATATCAGAGCCCGTAGGATGATATAGTATACTATCTTGATCATTTAATGACCACCAATTTCTTTATCATCTCCGATCAAATACACGTGTATGGAGACACGGTCGGCCTTAGCCAAAATATCATATCTTCTCTTTCCATAAATCCCACCATTTTATATGGTTCACCAAAATATTTTTGGCGTTGTAAACCGACGCTCAATTATTTTCCAATTAATTACCGAAATTAAATCAATTTAGAACTATATCCGTGAATCACAATTAAATCAATTCAGCACAATTTGAAGCTCAAATAATTAAACAGACTGCACCACAACAATCAGCACGAAATTCCGGTCAACGACCATCCCGATTGAATTTCCGGAAAATAAATAATTAAATAAATAATTTCGAAAATTAAATAAATAAATACAATAAATTCAATTTAGCACAATATAAAGCTCAATTAAATAAACGGTCTGCACCATGATCATTAGCATAAAATCCTGGTCACTGGCTATCCCAGTTGAATTTTCGGGAAATAAATAGTTAAATAAATTAATTTCGAAAATTAATATTTAATTCCCTAAAATTCCTTTTAGGTCCGAATTGCTTAAATAATACCTGATAAGGGACGGGAAAAATCCCAAGAAGCATCCAATACTTACTAGGACATGTCTATTTACTAAATGCACATTCAATTTAACTATCATACACTAATAAGCCTCTAATTTAATTATTGTAATCTAATCTATCCACCTAATTGCAATTAAATAAATCTAATCAACCCTTAGGTATAATTAGATCACTAAGAAAGCATTAGTGAGTAAAACTCACTTGCACAACACGACGATTGGGACACCGCGACGACGATGCAACGGCGGCCGAACTTGGGGCGGGCGGAGAGCTTCGCAAGCCCGAAGAAACATTGGGCTTGGGCCGGCTTAAAAACTTGTGCTGAACTTGAACTCGGACTTGAAACAAAGCTGAATTGTGGGCTTCTTGCTAGGCCAGAATTGAACTGAAAATGAGCTCTCTTTGGGCTGAAATAAGCCAACTTTGCTAAGCTTCAATTCTATTTGATGATGGGCTGAGTTTCCTTGGACTGATGGGCCAACCAAGAGGCAACAAAAGCTGCCAATGGGCCTCTAGACTACAAGACCCAAGTTGCTGAAATCCACGGTAGCTGGACTCCACGAGCTGAGTTGGGTCGAATGTTGGACTGGGAAGCTCGAGCATGAAGATGGAAGATACGGGAGCAGCTTGCGTCCATGTGGCGCCTCGGATGTGTGAGGGGAAGGGCTCTCTCGATGGAACTGGCCACGTGGAGGACAAGGGAGCTGCTTCGATCTTCAATTTGGTGGGGTGTTGACCGTGGAAGCTGCAGCTTGGATGCGTGGCTGAGAGGTCAGGCGAATGGTGGAGAGCCTGCTTCGAACGGTGCTCCTTTGCTGGCTTTGGTCTTCATCAGCTTCGTGGAGATGGGATGTTGATGTGCGCTAGCCGCGTGGACGTTCGGGGTGAACAAATTGAAGCTCGTTGCTGGAGATTGACCAACTCAAACACGTGGACAGCAGAAGGAGCTCGGTGGGGGGATGGTGGCTGATCAATTTTAGTGGCTGTGGGCGAGACGAAAATAAAGAAATACCCGGAGAGAGGGAGAGAGATTCGTGAGTTGTTGTAGCAGGTGAAGTTGCGAAAGAAGTGGATCGTCCGTCCAAGAAAAATGAAGGGCTTTGGTTTCCTTTCGTGAAAGAAAAAACAAGATGGAGAGGAAGCCGTGAAGATGGATAGGAATGGAGGGGGAAGGTGCACGTGAAAGTCAGTCCAAGGGGGCCCCAAATCAGCAATTCTTATCTTTTGCATTAACTCCTTGTCTCCCATTACTTTCCACAAGTAAATCCCATTAAAACTAATTTAAATGCAATTGTTACAACCCCCTCTTGCCCTAGCTCCGAATTTGTTAATATAAAGCTTCAATTCTTCCGACAACTTCCTCAATTGAGATCCAATTCCGATGTAGAAAAATCCCAAATGATTTTCTATAAATCCACAATACACAAAGGCTTGGCCTGGAAGTCCAATTTTCCATCAATTTAGTCAATCTGAATTTCCGCCAAATTTCCGCGACGTCCGAACCCAATTTCCATAAAAATCTTGGGACCTCCGAAAAATCTTTTGAGACTGAGTCGATGTTCCAAAAATAGCTTGTGATACCACGTAACTTTCAATTTTCAAATCGACTCAAATTAGCGGTTAATTTCATTCCGGCGCGCTTTTAGCGTGACCTAGACTACCGGGTAGTTTTCAGAACTTTTCAAGACAATTGACTCGTGGTCGATTTTCTTCGAGCCACAATGAACCCACTCGACACATTGACGACTCTTGATTGTCGTGAAAACCTCGAGGGCTCAATTACAGACACAGGGTACCAAAACGATAGAAAAATCAAATTAGTGCCGGTTGACGAGAATGTTCCAATTTAGTGGAGTCACACACGATCAGCCACACATCTTAGTCGAACCAACCTATTTCGATCTCAATTTGATTTTTAAGCGTGCCGTAGTGACCTCTAAAGATGAACACGGTCGGCCGATTTCTTGGCCGAATTCTCAAGTCTATTGCCTTAAAAGTCTTTAATGGCTTACCCAGCTAGTCTAGTTATCTCAAGAGTGATCAGTTCTGAGAATAACCCTATAAACGAGTCAATGAAATGCCCGATTAATTTAATAGAAAACAGCGCTGGAAATTCTGGATGTCACACGCCGTACCGCCTCACCTAGTTTCCACGTCTTGTCGGCGAGAACGCCAAGGTAGCGCGTGACTCGATCGAGCTTCACGTTGGAATACTCCTGCAGTTCGCTTGCCTCTTGTCTCAGCTCCAAGTAATCCTACCTTGCAAGCTGCATCCGGAAATCGCTCTTCTCAGAGCTCGGCAAAATCAACCGAAGCAAGAAGCAAAAATTCGAAACAGGCAAATCCCCAACTCAATCGGGAGCCAAAACAGAGCGCGAGACGATCGAAGCCTTTCGGAAAAACCTGGACATTGTCCGCAAGCCACTGGACTTGGAGGGCAGCGAGAGCTGCGACGGCGGCGAGGAGGCGGTGGCAGAAATTGAGTACCGCCGAACGAGGCGAGTGCTCGGCCAGTGCTAGTCATCGGCGTCGAAGGAGGCGAAGGTCGATGACTACTTCTGTAGCTCAAAGCCGCTCACCTCCCACTTCCACCAGTTGTTCCTTAGCTCCGACTGAAATTTTTTTCAAAATGGCGCCTCTTTGTGCATCCTGAGGGAGTGTCTCGAGGACAGCCGAGGCGTCGTGCCAGAGGCCGTGGATCGAGTGATTTTTGTGAGAGAGAATTCGTGCGGAAGAAGATAGAAGAGAAAGATTTTTGTGAGAGAGAAACTTCGTGCGGGAGAAGACAAAAGAGAAAGGGCACTTCAAATGCGAAGGGCGGGAGAAGGATGCGGCCATTAATGAAGAGAGAGAAAGAGAAGGCAAATTTTTGGTTAAAAGCAAAAGCGGGATCCTGCTCCATGTGGAGCCGTGGCGACACGTGTCGCATTCTGATTGGACGGGTGCGTGGAGCGCCCAGCCATCTAATATTATCTAGAGAGGTGAAGAAGGCAGAAGACAACAAATGGGCCCACCCCTCCACATGGCAACTCATGAGTGGCCGGGGATCACGTTTACGTGGAGGTCCCGGACCACTCAATATTTTCTCTATGGATTCAGGTACTAATGACAGTAAAAATCAGATTTTTAATTGTTTTACTTTTTCATGTCAGTTGATATGTGTCTAATTGTGATACTTTTTTTTTTGTCCCGTTGGGTGTAAAGCATAAATTGTGAACAAAAAGGGAGCACGCCACCTCAGCATGACTCAAGGTTCTCTCCTAGGGTAGAACATTCACAAAGCTCATGGATAGAGATGCCCTCGACGGTAATATCATTAACCCTGAGGTGAATTTGGATCCAAAGTAGAATATGGAGCCCAAGCTGGGGCTTTATAACCTAGATGCGTAGGGGATGCCACTCCTTTGAAGTCGCCCTGTAGTGTAGAGGTGCTAGGCCAATCTAAATCCTTTTTGAAAGCGCGAGCATGGCTAGAACTTCTGCGATGTAATTAAAGTTAACTTGTATTGGATAATGAATGTGTTTATGAAAGTGTTTGTTAAGGTGTTCCTATACTATCCCTATTGTTTGATAATGACTGTGAGATGTTTATTCTGTTTCTATTTGCGTGTAATCAAAAGATAAAATCAATGGGTTGGCAAGGCGTCTTGCGACATCGCAAACGGATGACTTAAGTGAAAGTGATGGCCCGGGTCATTGTGAGTATAAAGCAAGTCGAGGCATGACACCCCTCCAAAAAGTTTAGGGCTAATCACGAAAATGTGATAGTCTCGAGAATATAATGATTTCTCCATCTTTTATGTTGACTTTCTTTTTTTTAAGGGTGGTGCTATAGAATAGAAAATCTGTCTTTTCATGGCTGGTGGTGTAGGGTTAAGCTCCCCAGAATGAATCAACAATGCTGGAGGGACCATATCAACATAGATATAGTGTACACATGAATGCCCAAATAATGTAACTTCTTATATGGACATTTATTGAAAAGATCTTATGTCAAGTATACAATCATAAAGTTACTCTGTCACTACAAGAAATATCAAATATTGGGACAAAAGTTTTTTCTATGTCGCTATTTTTGGTCATGAAAAGTGTATTCTTGTAACAAAATTTATTATGTTAAGTTCAAAAACAAATCTTTTAATTGAAGGTGTCTAGCGAGCTGCCTCGATTTTGACATGGGGATAAATTAACATAAACCGAAGCTCAGTATGTTGGTGTATAGATCAAAATCATGCTCTTGGGTTGTGTCTTGTTATTGTGACATATTTGAATTATCTCGTTCAATATATTGTTTGCTTTAGTCAATCCCATATTTTGTCTCACAGTTTTGTCATTTGGCTACTCCCACTTGAACATGCTTAACTTTGGAATTCTAATATCAAAAAGCGCATCCATTAATTATTTCTAGTTTTCACATATGTATTCCAAAATCACTCTCCTCATGCTCAATGCATAGTTTGATTTATTCTTGCCCCCTTCAGACATCCTAGAAGTATATTAAGAGCCACTCCTTATCGAGACCCTTTGACCCCAGCGACCATTCCCCGTCCTCATCGAACTGAGTCGTGACCAAACCATTAATTTCCACATGGTTGTCCTCAAACTGCACACCTACTAGAAGGGGTCCGGCTCTAATATCATATTGTGAAATCCCTAGATTAATAGTTCGTTTTGGCTAGTTTCATATCGAGACCTACGATTTTGTCATTTAGCATACAAATGGGCCCTTTGCTCTAAGGTCACCATCCTAGCATTGCTCTCATACCGTAGCATGCTTAATTTTAGAGTTCTTACAATTAAGCTTTCTCGTTACGTCAAAAAGCACCTCCGTGAATTAATTTTAATATATATATATATATATATATATATATATATATATTTCAGAATTACTCTCCCCTCATTTGGTACACAGTTCGATTTACTCTTACCTCTTTCGCCAGAGCCGCTTCTTATGTAGGTTCTTTAGCCTAGACAATTACTTCCCACCCTTATCAGACCGGGTTATTCTAGTTGTTCTATGTCTTGTCATAAATTTCATTTTATAGCCACCTTGGAAAAACTTACCGCATGATGTGTGATATGAAAGGGATTAACAAAAACACTAGATTTTATATTTTCTATGGCGAGATAAAGTTGTAAGGTTATGTATTTTTTGAATATTTGAGTATATATATTTATTTACTTTATAATTATGTAAAAGAAAGTGAGAAACACAAAAGACGAGGAAAAATAGAATGTGAAGAAAACAATGTAAGTATCACATGGAAGCGATTATATGAATTTTCAGAGTTTTGGAAGCTCTCGTCTTCAGATCTAGATTTAGATTTATGCGCTTGTTCAATCTCTCTCAATCTAGATCTAGATTTGGGAGCATGTTCAACTTGTTTTTGGTATATTTCATTTGGTGATAGAGTTGAAAAAGCTGAATCTAGGCATGTATTAGAGAATGAGAATATCCGGTATTTAATGATTAGCCGACATTCGGTCCATTTTGTTGTTGACATTGAAACGGATATATCCGTTTATATTATTGGGCAGCAGCACACTGTGGAGATGATTTATGCTCAAGTGGACTCCACCTAATCGACCGATACACCAATACAGAGATAGCATAAGGTCTTGGGATTATAAAAGTAATCTTGGTTCTACCTTTCTATCATTATCTTTTAATCCAATAGGAGACAGCGATACTGCTAGGTTTCGACCAAAAAAAAAAAATAGTGACACTAGGTTTCGAAGTTAATTCGTGAGGAAGATCCTATCGCCCTTATTTAATTGGTTTTCCCGAGAGAATGAAAAGGGGTGGGAGAAAGGGGGACGAAGTCATCGGACCGCGACAAAAGTCCTTCCCGTTTTTGGTAAATTCAAGCACGCGAGATGAAGCGATCAATTGGTTGATTTCTTTTTTCTCGCTGAACGTGTGACTGCGGAATATTTTACATTTTCTCCAAAAGAATTGATATAAAATATAATATGAAATCCAAATCCCTCACGCCCCACGTATCCCACCTCCTAAATTGTCGTTATTATTGTATCGCGGTTGCATCCCGCCCCGCCCCGCCCCGCCCCGCCGTGGACCGGGCGGGATGAGCCCCTCTTTTCGGAGCAAATATTTCAGTAATTTTCCCACTTTATCATCATCCTACCGCTTTTATTGCTTCTATCCAATCAGCATTTGACAGGAATATATTCTGATGTGCAGACACATGAAACAAATTAAAAATCCTTTATTTACTCTCTCTTCCTCTTCCTTCTAGCCCCCACTCGGCCACGCACATCAATTGCAGTCCCCGGTCTGCTGCAAAAACCTCCATCGACGAGCTCTTACCCCGCCGTGGTCGTCGCGCCGGCGGCGAGCTGAGTTTCCCCCACCTCACACCGCCGGAGCCCAATCACAGTCGGGATCTCGACCTCGCTTGTCACGGCCATGGACGGGGCTCTGCTTCAGATCTGAAACTTAGCCGCCGGGAAGACGAAGCGGAAGACGAATAGAGGAAGTCGCAGGTAGATTGTGGATCTCTGGGTCACTTCAGCATTCGGAGTTTGGATTTCTGGGTTCAATTTTTTCTTCCCCTGTTCTAGCGACGAGCCGCGCTGAAAAATGGGAGGGCTTCAGCATTCATGTTCTTGGGTTTCTTCTTTTTCTCCCCTGTTCTGGTGACGAGCTGCGATGAAAAATGGGAGGGCTTTAGCATTTTAAGTTTCCGGGTTTCTTCATTTTTTCACCGGCTTCTAGAGATTTCCCAATACTCAAAAGTTGTTTGCGGCCATATCTTCTACCTTTCGGCTGAAAGGACAAGCCGAGAGACCCACTGATGTTTTTACCCATGTTACTCTGTAAGCCCCTTCAAATTTCAGATCTTTTGGCTAAAAGTACAAGTTATGGTCGAGTCACTACGACGGATATCAAGTTAGAAATGATCTACTGTTGGACATTATAGTCAAGTCACAACTGCGGATATCTCGAGTTCAGTAAGTGAGAGTCGAAAAGCTCTTCGAGCATTAATGCCGCCACGCTGAAGTGCGCGGAGATCTAGGTTAAGGTCTTGTGTTTGGTGCTTCCGATTGTGGAAAGTGGTCAGCGAGCATGACGTTGATATATTGTAGATACTAGATCCCCGACGAAGCCATGGCAGCTTCGACGTCACCGCCTTGTGCGCGATGCAAAATGTCTCGCGTCGTTCGCTCCCTGCCTGACTTCTTCTAGGGTATCATAGCTTTGGCTAGTTTTGCTTATTTTTGTCAAAAATTTTCATTACCAATTATATTTTTACCGTTCATGAAAATTAATTATCACTAGTGAGAATAAAAATATTTTTAATATTAATTAATTATTTCAGGCGATACAATCATCATCATCATTTTATTATTATTATTTTTTGAAAGTGCTACCGTTGAATTGGCCAAATTAATTTTCAAATCTTCGATTTGCCTGCCCTTTTCTTTGCCCTTCGCTAAGCTTGCAACTCCCAAACCCAGACAAAAACCTTCGCAGCGCCAGGCAAGCGCGGCAGTCCCTCTGTGCATACTTCGAAGCTCCCAAAGTTCCATGCTCGCCCGCGTTCGCCGATGCAATCCCCTCCGCCTCCCCGCTAGTTCTCCAATCCTCTTCTCCATGCCGTCCTTGCTCTCGGCGGCCAAGCCCTCCGCCGCCGCCGTGCTCGACCGCGGCGGCGACCACGACCCTGTCCCCGCCGCCTCGAGCCCCGACGACCCTTTTCGTGAAGTCATTGCTGGGTTGAGGAGTTCGGGAGTGGAGGGCTTCCTCGCTTCTCCTCGCTCGCTTCGGGGCCGTGGTATCGAAGTTGAATGGGTTCCAGGTCGACCGGGTGGTGGGTGCTCTGCAGACCGAGAGCCCGGACTCGGCGGTCGCTTTCTTCGACGTTTTGAGGAACGGGTACGGGTTCCGGCATTCGAGGTTCTCTTGGTTGCTGGTCTCGCATGTCTTGGCTGGGAAGTGGGAGCTGGGGCGGTTGCGTTGGGTTCTTCATCAAATGGTGGGGGAAGAAGGTAAATTTTGAGTAACAAGGGCTTTCTCACGTTGTGGGTTTCCGTTAGGTTCTCTGAGCCGGGCGATGCTCTTGAGAGTTTTGTTTTTGCGCAAGATATATGGGCTACCAAATGCCCTTTTCTGTTTCGTGCCGACTGAGGAACCAATTTGAGATTTTGCAGATTTTGGGTGATGTTCTGTTTGTAGTTTAGCTTCCTAAGGAGCTTGAACTAGTTGTAGGTCTATAGGATTTCTCATGTCGCTGCTTTTGATTCTGTGTAGGCTCTGGCTCCGCACCTGCCCTTTGTGAGGTGTTGTCGAGTAGCTTCCGCGATTGGGATTCGAGTGGCGTCGTGTGGGATGTTCTTGCCTTTGCTTATTCAAGAGCCGGGGTGGTGCATGACGCCCTCTTTGTCCTCGCCAAGATGAAGGATTTGAGATTGCGAGCTTCTATGACGACATATAATAGTCTATTGCATTACTTGAGGCACATTGATATCATGTGGGATGTATATAATGAGATCAAAGCGAGTGGCATCCCTCACAGTGAATACACTCGTTCCGTTATTTTGGATGGCCTTTGCGGGCAGTCGAGATTTCAAGATGCGGTTAAATTCTTTTGGGAGACTGATAAGATGAAATCCGGGCCCTTGGTCGTGTCGTTTAATACCCTCATGTTAAGGTTTTGTAAATTGGGTTTTCTGGATGTTGCTCAGTCATTCTTTTGTACGATGCTCAAGTTTGGACTGCCAACCTGATGCATGCACTCACAATATCCTCATCCGTGGTTTATGTGTAGCAGGTTCCATGGAAGAGGCAATAGAATTTGCAAATGATATGGAGAAGAATGGATTGGGTCCTGATGTTGTGACATTCAATATTCTTGCTAAAGGATTTCATCTCCTGGGTCTAATGAGTGGGTCTGGGAACGTCCTTAAGAACATGCTGCTGAAAGGGTTGCATCCTGATCAGGTAACGTACACCATTCTTATATGCGGACATTGCCAGGCGGGCAATATAGATGAAGGCTTAAAGCTTAGGGAGGAGATGCTTTCACTGAATTTGCCATTGAATTGCATCTCATACACAGTACTGCTCAGCAGCCTGTGCAAAAGTGGTCGAGTTGTGGAAGCATTGAACTTACTCTATGAAATGGAAGCTGCTGGCGTGCGACCAGACGTATTGACATATTCTATCCTCATCCATTCGCTTTGCAAGCAAGGAGAAGTTCAAAGAGGATCTTTCCAAATTCCTTTACACAAACTTCCATTCTGCCAGGAATGTGTCGAAGGAGGACTATAAAAGAGGCTAGGATGTATTTCGATGCTCTCACCAGAAGCAATTTGACAGATTGTGTTGTTTGGTATAACATTATGATTGATCAGTATGCAAAATGTGGAAAAATTGGAGAAGCTGTGGATCTCTACAAACAGATTGTTACAACGGGAATCACTCCTAGTACTGTAACTTTTAACTCTCTCGTTAATGGACTCTGCAAACAAAGAAAACTTGACGAGGCTAGGTGGTGGTTGGATGCTATGAAGTTATATGGACTGATACCTAGCGCCATAACTTATACTATTCTTATGAATGCATTTTGTGAAGAACGTAATATGCAAAGCATGCTGGCATTGTTTCATGAGATGGAAACAAAAGCTGTAGTTCTGACATGTCACGTACACGGTGATCATTAAAGGACTTTGCAGGCAGTGGAAGCTGCAAGAGGCTGTGTAAATCCTCAATGACATGTATGCTAAGGGCTTAAGACCTGACCAAGTCACCTATAATACCATTATTCAGAGCTTCTGCGAAGCAAGAAACTTGGAAAATGCATTTCGGTTGCACACTGAGATGTTAGCGCGTGACCTTGTGCCCACTCCAGCTACTTATAATCTACTTAAAAATGGACTTTGTGTATATGGTGAATTAACAGATGCTGATAGCTTGCTTATTTCTCTTAAAGACAGAAATGTGAACCTGACAAAGGTTGCTTATACCACCATAGCACATTGTGCGAAGGGTGATGTGCAAAGAGCAATTTTTTACTTCGGTCAAATGATGGAGAAGAGATTTGAAATATCAATTAGAGATTATAGTGCTGTAATTAATAGATTATGCAAACGGTCCTTACTTACTGAAGTGAAGTTTTTTTCCTCATGATGTTATATGATGGCATATATCCAGATCATCAGATATGTGAAGCAATGCTCAATGCTTTTCATGAGGGTGCGGATCTTCAATCATACTTCCAACTTCTGGGCAAGATGATTAAATTTGGCTTGCTTCTAGATTAAGCATGGGGATTTAACTATTGATGCCCCTCATGGGAAGGAAAGCTGTGTGTCCATGTAGAAATTGACGTAACAGGCATGAATCTAATGGGTTGTTGGCATCATCTTTTCTTTATCACAGCACTAGAACTTCAAAAAATGCAATGGATTTTTCTTATGCTTGCTTTACCATTTCATCCTTGTATATGTGACTGAGTACCGTGGAATGAATCTAACTTCTGCTTGTCTAATATTCACAGTAAGGTATTCCCTCAGATTTTATTCCTTCTGAACACTGATTTATAAATGGAGCTGGTTGCCCTCATTGAACTCTTCAACTGCAGTCCCTGGTGATCAGACATGGTTCGTCTTATTGGTTAATCTGTGTGGAATATGCTCCATTCCAATGTTTCCGTTGAATGTCCACATCAGGTATGAGTTGACGTCATGCATAGTTGTATAGTACATTTAAGACGCAAGTGTGTTTTACCAGAACATAGGTTAAATTGTTGTTTGTTCGTTTGGTGTATTGTTGAGATTGAATAGTTGAGATCGGTTTCTAATTGTGGGTTTTATCACATTTGTTTCAGCCATTTTGGGGTTTTACCCTCTATTAGTTGCAGTGTATCAGTTTATGGTTTTTCGTAATATTAATCTAATTACGGAGGATAAAATTATCATAAATGGATCAATTTAAGGTTAGTGGTCAAAAACTTCGTTTGGGGTAAATTTTTCATAAGTATAATCGATTTGCAATTTTCAATGGTGAAAAAATTAGTTTAGAATAAATTGTTACGGATGTACCGATTTAGGATTTTTCGTTGTATCAATCCTATTACAAAAACCTATTAAGTATTATGTTCTGATTATTTTTCTTCATCGTGTGAAAATGAAGTATTTCATCTTTTTATCTTATGATGGGAGTGCAAGGATGTAGAACAAAAAAATCCTTTCAAATGATTGTTCCTCCGATAGTTATTCCCTCATTTTTGTTGTATTTATTTTTCTTAAATTGTATATACTGTAAATTTCATGAACGGAGGACAATACACATGAAATAAATCAAGATAGAACTTGACTGTGATGTCATATCCGAATGTCCAATTTAATAGCTTAAATTGATAAGTGAAATGAGATACTTGTGCATGAATAGTACATAAACCCTACAAATAAGAGATGTGCATATACGTAATCTAGATTCGAGTCTTCATAGAGCGAGAAAAAGAAGAGTTTGGAAAGAAAGCTTGTACATTATTATTATTATTATTTTTGCTAATTTCACCTATCATTCTTTTCTTTTAAATGATATAAATTATGGGTATTAATATATCCTCTTCTGGAAAATTAACCCTATAATTCATTTTAGCACCTGGGATATTATGAATTTCAAGAAAATCCAACATGTGCAACTACTTATATCACATCTTGTGCACCAACTTGATCATATTCATATATGATCTAAAAAATTTAGATATTTATATCGATGTGATGTAACGGCACTTAATTTTAGTGATTCAATTGGGCCCCCATTGCTCTACTTTCCACCGAAAAAGACAGCATGATTTTAGCATGTGCAATTAAGTGCATTTAAGGTTATTTTATCAGGTTGGAATTAAAAGGGCTAAGCTAACAGCTAGTTGGATCTGAATCATGGTCCATAGGGCATGATTCATTAAACGAGGGGTCCGATGGAAGCTTCATCCTCAAGCAAAGGTGCAATTAATTGTCATATTTATCCTCCCTGAGCAACATTTCATCATTCAATTCGAATATCAAAGTTTACGCCTTCTGGGGAACATAATCGCAGGAGTCTAGGTAGTTAGGTGCTCTTATTTTTTTTATTAAAAAAAGGAATATTCGTTACCTTAAAATGCTATTGTTGATTTAGATTGATGGAGATTTTCTTACCTTGTAATTACATAAATGATTTCTGGATTTTGGCTCAACGTGCAATAGTCTTTGAATTCAATGTGGTTCCCGAAATTTTGGTATATCTTCAATTTAGTCTATGAATTATATAAAAATGTTTGACATTATCATTCAATTAATTCAAGTTCATGAATAACGTTGAACATTTTCTTATACTTTAAATATTACATTGAATATTTATCAAAAGTTTGGAACTACATTAAACATTTTAAAATTTCATAAACAATATTACATATTGAGCAAAAATTCAGCGATCACATTAAATAAATTAGAAGTTTAGAAATCACGTTGCAGATTGAGCAAAAGTTCATAGATCATTGTATTATTTTCTCTAGATATTAATTTTTTTTTTATTTAATTATTTAATGAAGGAAAAATATTAATGTAGTGTCATGCCTCCTATTTTGATAAGAGTTAGATAGTATAACTTGCTTTCCGAATTTGCGAATTTTATCTAGAGCGCGATTCTAACATTGTGGCCACCAATCAAGGGCCATATAAGGGACATGAGTTATCTAACTTTCAATTAGGTTAGGCGAATTTTTTTTCGTGAGCAGATAAGGTAAGGAATAGTTAAAAAAGAGCATCCTATACAAGATATCTAACTTTTGATCAGGTTGGGTCAATCTTCTTAAGCAAATATTTTAAACAATGGTTTAAAAACTAGTGTCCATGCAGCATCTCAAGTTCGACATCAAATAGGTTGGACACTTTGATGCCATTCGAAAGTCATGCATGCCCGAGATGGTTACAATTTTAGGTTATCATATATGACTACTTCCTTCGTGGGTTTGATTTACACAAGATCATTTGAATACCCTAAGTAATTATCATTTTGTGCGGTTGTTGTTGATACTGTCGGAGAGGGACCGCTTCCAGGTAGATAAGAATTCGAGAATACAAGATTCAAAACCTGGCAAAAGGCATGATGACAAAAGGGGCGAGAATAAATAATTGCAAATTCACCTTTAGATGCTCCCGCCACGCGCGGTCAATTATATGAAGTCTTTCTAGCAAATTAGGTCAAATGCTAACGAGGTTTTGGTATTTCAACCGTAAATTTAGGAGCTACCGCAATGGAGGAAAGCGATGTGAGCGTTTCGGGTTGAAAAACAGAGGCGAAGGAGACGGATGGAAGACCAAAATAGAGTCCGAAACAAGGGGAAGGTAATGTCATCGTTTGAAAGGCACTTAGGAGCCGGTTCTTGCGGTCGATCCGACCAGGCATTGGATCTCTATACCTAAATCGCCTGAAAATTGTGCTCAGGCTCTACTTTTTGGGCAAATATATATATTAGTCAATTTATATAACATTACATACATAAAAGAATAGTACAACTAGAAAATTGCACGTGCGCCGCGGGTGTCCAAGAAATTGACATTTGAAACTTTAAGTAGAATCGCTTTTGGGTGGAATATTTGGATCAATGAATAGTTGAAAGAAATTAGGGATAAAAATAAATAACAGTACGGCAAATTGTACAAATATGTATGGAAAGATAAAAATATTTCACGATTTGAAAGCTTTCTAAGAAAGGTGCCGTGAGATAGAAAGGACCCAAAATTCTAAAATATTGGAATGTGAGGGATAAGATGAAGTCTTGTATTTATGCATCTATCCATGTACACGATGTTTATAATATAACTAATCAAGAATATTTGAGAAAGAAAAAGCAATTGCGATCTTGTAGAAATACTATTATTTGAAACACATAACACCTTCTACCTTTTTGGGATCTCAATCTTTACTTTCTTCTAAAAATTACATAAATAAGTTGGCTCTGTAAATAGTAATTTCAAGGTAACCGTGTCGGTAGATAATTTCATATAATCTCTTTTGTAAATCTTGTACTTTTACTAAGAAAATCGTCCCATTATTTAAATAATTCAAATATGTAATAATAACACCATATCGCTCGATCTTTCAAACTATCAACTTTGTGCGTATATGCTTGTCATCTTGCTAATAATAGTGTAGATTAGCCCGTATAAGATGATGTGACTATAGTCGTGATTGTACTCCTTTAATATGATAAAATTAAGTGACATTATTTGACTACTCGTTGTTAGACTTAGCTATATTTATATTTTAAGGAAACTTGGATTTGCATCGGAATGAGAATCTAGAAAGGGTAGACCTAAAGTTAAGATCTGTACCTATGTTGAATAAAATAAGTTCGTGCATTTTCAACCGGCAGCTACGGTTCAAGCGCACTTTTGTTTGATATTCTAGAAAAATGAAAAAAAATTAATGCACGACATCCTTTTCCTTTGATCTTTGCATGCTGGACCCATCATTCTCAAAGAAAAAAAGAAATACATATTAGTCCACATAAACGATGGCCTTTCTCATTTTCAAGCATTGACGTTTTTAATTTGAATTGAAATGAAGTATTTCCAATGTTTAAAAACCCTTAATTGTTTTTTTTTTTTTTGGGAAATTAGAGGACACAAACGTGGATATCTTATGGTCTAGATGCTCATGGAAACGTGCACCCATGGACCGGTTATGTACATGCATTTAACTTGTTCATGTAACATTTATTTAAAGCAGTTTGCAATGAGATTGGTGAGATTCAAACAGGTGATACTCGATCCCTAATTCCTCAACCCTACTGCATCAATCCCAAGGAGTGGGCTATTGAAGAGAATGAATATCAAAATCATATCATTTCATCGGTGTATAATATTACGTGGTCAATAAATTCATAAATTATGTGAAATTTTGTATAGTTATATTCTATCATTTGGTGTTGTCGATGGCAACAATGCGATGTCGATAGTGGCTACCACAGTGACATACTCTATTCAAGTTTGATAAATAAGTGATAGAAAAAGACATTGATAAACATACTATTTGTTGGCAGCGGCTTAATCTCGTGCTATTTAAATTTAGTTTAATACTCCATTTATTTCGTGGAAAATGAATTATATGAAAAACATCTTTTAAAAAAAAAAAAAATCACTTGCATCACTTATAAAAATGAATAACAAAAAATGTTTTCATTATTCACGAAAATGTTTAAATTTAAATTATTATCGATAATAAAAACATTTGTCATTAACTAATAATTTTAAGTGATATAAGCGACCAATTTAAGGAAAATATGTTTTAAATTATTCATTTTACTCAAAACGAATAAAACCTAAGTTTCCATTTAGAGCGATTTATATATTGAAAATTTATAATTCTCAAGCCTTTCGCATTTATGATCCGACTTTTATTTTCGACACCTTACAATTATAATATCTCATTAATTCTCTAAAACCTCGGACGACGTTCGAATGTGAAACACTGCAAAATAAAATGTAGCAAGGACAGCTTTGTGTCGGTGCAGATCGGAGGCGTCGATGCTATATCCTAGAGCGTGTGCCCCATGTGCCAGCATCGCCCAAATCTGGACGAGCAACGCCACCCTACCTTACTTATCCACCGATCTGGATACGTAAGGTGGGGTGGCGTTGATAATGTTCCTGTTCAAAAATTAATAAGCAAGTTCATTTTTGAACGCGTCCTAACGTGTTGCTCGTCCAGAATACACTTTTGATCATCGTCCAAATATGGGCGATGCTCGTCCTAACGTGTCTAGATTACACTTTTGACCATCGTCTAGAATACACTTTTGTCCTAACGTGTCCTAACGTGTTCCTCATCCAGAATATGTTTTTGACCATCGTCCAAATCTGGGCGATGCTCGTCCCAGAATACATTTTTGACCATCGCCCAGATCTGGTGATGCACGCCCAGATATGGGCAAAGAGAAGGTGGGGTGGCGTTGATAACGTTCCTGTTCAAAATTGATAAGCAACGGCATTTTTGAACGTGTCCTAACGTGTTGCTCGTCCAGAATACACTTTTGATCATTGTCCAGATCTAGGCGATGCTCGTCCTAACGTGTCCAGAATACACTTTTGACCATCGTCCATAATACACTTTTGTCTTAACATGTCCTAACGTGTTGCTCGTCCAGAATACATTTTTGACCATCGTTCAGATCTAGGCGACGCACGTCCAGATATGGGCGAAGAGAAGGTGGGGTGGCGTTGCTTGTCCAGATCTAGGTGAGCAACGCTCGTCCTAACATGTCCAGAATACACTTTTGACCATCGTCCGAATACACTTTTGTCCTAACGTGTCCTAACGTGTTGCTCGTCCGTAATACATTTTTGACCATCGTCCGATCGGGTGATGCACGTCGAGATCAGGCGAAGAGAAGGTGGGGTGGCATTGCTCGCCCAGATCTGGGCAAGCAACGCCACCCCACCTTCTCTTCGCCCGTATCTGGACAAGTGTTCCTGTGATCTATATGAGGCTCGTCGGGACGAGCATTGCTCGCCAGATCTCGGACGAGCAACGCCACCCCACCTTCTCTTCGCCCAAATTTGGACGAGCGTTTCGTGATTTGGACGAGCGTTGGTCGCCTAGATGCAGGGCGTGTTGCTCGCGGATTTTGCGGCGGCTCGTCTGCTCGCTCGAGATCTAGACGAGCACCTTACCTCCACCATCTCTTGACTCTTGTCATTGAGTAGTCTCACTCTTACCCCACCTTCTCTTCTTCCTGCAAATGGCAGTAAGTTCTTTCCAGCTTTTTTGCTTCGCCCTTCTTCTTCCTCAACCTGTGACTACCATGAGCTTCCCTGACGACATCATCGAGGCGATCCTAATGCGATTACCAGTGAGATCTCTGCATCGATTCAAGTGCGTCTGCAAGTCATGGCGAGACAAAATCAACAGCCCTTGTTTCATGGAGCGTTACTGCAATTGGCATCTCGTGTGTGTACAATTGCGCGATTTTCCCCCGACCTTGTGCTATATGTTCTCCGGTGAGTCTCTTTCAGTAACAATAATACCAATCCCGTTTGGCCGCTACGATGACAAATACACCCTCATTGGTTCATGTAATGGTTTGATGTGCGTCGCAAAACTTTCCGAAAGTGGCCGTGTCGAGCGGATGTATCTGTGGAATTTATTCAGTAGAATGTACAAGGAGGTTCGACCATTACCTTCAGCGGGTGAAATTGTTTCCTTTAGAGATTTTCCTACGGTTCTAGGGTTTGGCTTCCACCTTGAGTCGAATGACTATAAGATTGTGATGATTGCCCATCATCTTCCATTTTTAAATCCTGGAGAGCGCAATAATAGATTGCGTCGAGTACATATTTATTCACTCAAAACAAATTCCTAGAGAAGTTTGGAGTGTGAGGTTCCTCGTTTCCATTTCTCTAGGTCCGCGGTATGCTTCAAAGGGAATATGCACTGGCTTGTTTCCAAACACAGATCAAGATCAATAGTGAAGCTCGACTTCATGGGTGAGGTGTTCGAAGAAATGGCTCTTCCAGAAGAGCTTTCACGCCAACGGCCGCCGGACGCGCCCCCACACGCGGGCGACACGCGCACGTGCAATGCACGTGCGACGCACGTGCGCGAGGGCGGTTGCTGGCACGTGTGAGGCACACGCCAGTTGCACGCGTGCCGCACGTGCCGGGTTGGTTCGTCCGACCCACCTGACCGGCCCGGCCCGACTCGGCGAGCTGACCGGTTGACCGTTAACCATTGACCACCGTTGACCACCGTTGACCGTTGACTTTGACAATTGACCGTTGACTTTGACCATTGACAAAAAAAAAAAAAAAAAAAAAAAAGGGTGCATTTCTTTTTTCAATTATGTCTATGTGGGTTATAAGTAATCCATTTTTGTTATGCATTTGTTGTATGAATTATGGAAAATTATGTATTTTCCTTATATTTATTGTGAATTATAAGTGATCCATTTTTTAGTTCGCATTTGTTACGAAACTATGATGCGTTATGCAAGGATACTGCATTCCCGAGAACGGACGAAGGACATGCAAGACTTAAAAGGCTGATGACGAGTTAGCTAATTATCGGTGGCATGACGGTGATTTAGTATTACATGTGGTCAGGGTCAATAAGATGATACAAGAAATCATCTGGAATGGTTATCTTATGCCGGATTTTGAGAAGGTGCCGGCTTTCAAGAACACTCTTCCACCTGAATGGCAAACAATGTTAGATCGCCTATGAGAGGTCAGCGTGGTCCCGCGTTATAGGAGGCCGGTAGTACTTTTGTAAGAGAGTACTATAGGATTGAGTTAACCAAAACTTCAACCCTTAGTATGAGTGCCACATGGCACAAAGCGAATGCGCCTTGGAGGCGACATGAGAGCTCTCCGAAAGTTTTTCCATGGTTGGCAAATGTGCCTTCAAATTTCTTAGATTTTTTGATTGATAGATTATGAGGACTTTCCCTATTTATTTCTTAGATTAGTTTGAGATTTTTGGGTGTAAATATCTCTTTCTATGTTGATATTTTCCTCTGTATATATTACTTAGTGTAATGGATATGTTGTATTGTGTGAAAGCATTATTATTTTATTGGATGTAAAATATTATTTGCTTTCTGTTATTGTTAATTGCTGTGAGTAGTTCATAGAAGTTTTTGTAGCTTCATAGAATTTATTTTGCATAAGACAATTATATTAATAATAGTTTTAAGTTAGGATTTTTGGAGGATGATTGGAAACATAGTGACCTTTTGATTTTGAAACCTTACTTGAAATTATTCATTAATAGGATGGGTCTGTGCAAAGTGGATGCATAAATGATAGGCATTAATTATTCGTGCATATATGTCTAATGTGTTTAGATCGATGGTTTCAGCAACTAAGAACGTAATTGCTAATTTGAACGGCAACAATTGTGAAATATTGAATATGAAGATTCAATATGTCTTGGAAAAGCCAGAAGCACTAGAAGCTCTTGACCATTATGGAAGATCTTGAGGATGTCATGCGCCACCTTGAGCTAGTGAAGGACCACCTAACGACATTTGAGCCGAAAGTAGATATTTACAATGCTGGTTCTAGCTCAAAAAGGGCTTTGAGCTCTAAGCGCAAGCATATTGATTCGTTCAATATGTGAGTATGCAAAGGATCAAGTCCTTCTTGCAAGAAACCAAGAGTTAACCAACACAAGAGAGGAAAACATCCTCAAGTGAAGAAAATGCCAAGGGTGAGGTGTTACAATTGTGACAAGAAGGGTCACTATACTCGCAACAGTCGTGAGCCGAAAAAGGTAAACACCTCTTATACATTTAAGAACTTTGCTTATGTGTCAAGTTATGTATTGTTGGCTGTATCCAATCCTTTGTGAATTGTAGATTCAGGAGCAACAGACCATGTAGCGAAGGATAGAGGATCCTTCATGGAATTCCGACGAGTACCAACTGGAACTAAGTGAATCTATGTAGGAAACAACTTCAGAGCTGAAGTAAAAGGAATTGGCACCTGCCAACTGAACATGCATGGTGGACGCACTTTGTTCCTACATGATGTATTGTATGCTCCGGAGATTCGTCGGAATCTAGTGTCTGCTTTTTAGTGTTGGTCAAGTTAGGTTTTAATATGAATTTCCATAATAGAGGTGTGGATTTGTTTTTGAAAACAAATTTCTATGGTTGTGGTTATTTTCTGGATAGTTTCAATGTACTAGATATTGACTATGTTAATGTAAATGTTTGTTATTCCCTTATCACATCTCCTAATTCATATGATAATGATGTGAATGTGTGGCATGCTAGACTTGGTCATATTGGCCAACAATGTATGAATAGACTAGCCAAAGAGGGCTTGTTGGGCATTTGAAAAAGTCGATTTGCCCATATGTGCATTGCCTAGTAGTAAAAACGACAAGGAAACCATTTGGAAAATGTAAAAGAGTTGAATTTCCTCTGCATTTAATTCATTCTGACATCTGTGGTCCAATGAATGTGAGAGGAAGGCATGGGGCTATTTATTTCATCACATTTATAGATGATTATACTCGATTCGAATATGTCTATTTGATTTCTCATAAATCTAAAGTATTTAGTTGATTCAAAAGGTTTATGAACATGGTAGAGAATCAATTAGACAAGAAAATAAAAGCATTGAGATCCGATCGAGGTCAAGAATATTTTATACGATGAGTTCAGAAAATTATGTGATGAAAAAGGAATAAAAAGATAGTTGTCTATTCCATGTACTCCTCAACAAAATGGTGTTGCGGAAAGAAGAAACAGAACCCTACTGGAAATGGTTAGGTCCATGATGGCGCATGCTAACTTACCTATCACTTTCTGAAGTGATGCGTTGTTAACTACTGCCTATATACTTAACCGAGTAACTTCCAAATCTGTTACTTCCACTCCATATGAGTTATGGACAGGTAGAAAACCAGACTTAAGTTTTCTTAAGCCATGGGGTTGTGCTGCCTATACTCATGAGCCCTCTCACAAGTTTGGGAAATTGGGTCCCAGAGGAAATATGAGTATTTTTATAAGATACTCCGAACACTCGAAAGGATATGTGTTCATGGGTGAGCAGGAAAATAGGAGTATAACTGAATTTGAATCACGGGGATGTCACGTTCTTAGAGAATGAGTTTCCTAAGAAGGGCGAAATAGGTTAAGATTTCTCCCTATTTGAAACCTTGGATCAAGATAATGATATTAGTGGAGTTCGTCCAAGTGGGAGTAATATGAGAAGTGATGAATTAAATTCAACTCATTATGAATTACAACCACATGATGAGACGACATCATCATTATCTAATCCTAGTGGGAGCATAATGGGAAATGATATGCAAAGTGTACAATCTCCCATACGGCGAACAAGTTGCAAAAGTATTCCCCGTTGACGTTTTGACATTGAAGGGAAACTTTTATGATTGCCCCACAAGATGAGGATGAGCCAAGAAATATACATGAGGCTCTAAGTTGCCCTAGTAAGGAAAAATGGATGCATACAATGGGAGAGGAAATGGAGTCAATGAGGTCAAACCATGTTTGGGAACTGGTTGATCTTCCAAAAGGACGCAAAGCTATTGGGAACAAGTGGATTCTCAAAATAAAGCGTAAAGTTGATGGCTCGATAGAAAGATATAAAGCTCGCCTTGTGGCGAAGGGGTATAATCAACAGGAAGGAATTGATTATGAGGAAACATTTTCCCCTGTTGTAAGATTTACCTCAATTCGCATTATTCTGGCAATAGTGGCAAGTATGGACCTCGAATTACACCAAATGGATGTAAACACTGATTTTCTCAATGGAGAATTGGATGAGGAAATATATATGGAACAACCTGTTGATTTCATCACGAAAGGCCAAGAAGGAAAGGTATGTCGACTTTTGAAATCGATATATGGCCTGAAGTAGTCGTCAAGACAGTGGTATATACATTTTCATAATGCCATAATGGCATATGATTTTACAATAATTGATGAGGATCATTGTGTATATATCAAAAGATCCAAAGATCAATTTGTGATCATATCATTATATGTTGATGATATACTGATTGCCGGAAGCAATATGGATTTAGTTAATACCATCAAAAGTTGGTTATCTTCCAATTTTGGGATGAAAGATATGGGTGAGGCTACATACATTCTTGGAGTTAAGATTTCAAGAGATCGTTCAAAGAGGTCGTTATCTCTTTCGCAAAGAAACATATATAAATAAGGTTCTTAAACGATTTCGTATGCAAAATTGTAAACCCATAGACACTACTATTGCAAAAGATGAAGGATTGAGCCATAGACTGTGTCCAAGGACTCCGCAAGAGAAGGAACAAATGAAACATGTTCCTTATGCTAGTGCTATTGGGAGCTTGATGTATGCTATGATGTGTACAAGACCTGACATATGCTTTGCAGTTTGAATGGTGAGTAGATACCAATCCAATCCAGGTCAAGCACATTGAAAAGCCATTAAGAGAATACTGATGTACTTGAAGGAAACTACTGATTACAAGCTGAATTACCAAGGAAATGATTTGTGACTTGAAGGCTATTCAAATGTTGATTGGGGAGGAGATTTAGATGAAAGGAAATCTACTTCCGGATTTATTTTCTTACTGAACAATGGCGCCATATCATGGAGTAGTAAGAAGCAAACATGTATAGCCTTGTCCATGATGGAAGCTAAGTTTGTGGCATTATCGCAGCGGTACAAGAAGGAGTTTGGCTTACAAGATTTTTGGATCATTTAGGTGTTATTGAGAAAGCTGCAAATCCATTATTGGTTAACTATGATAGCCAAGCAGCTATAACGTACACTAAAGATCCAAAATATCATGGCAAGACCAAACATATAGATACCAAGTATAACTTTGTCAAAGATATGGTTGCACGAAAGGACGTGAACTTACAGTACATATCTACACATAGAATGGTAGCAGATCCTATGACAAAGCCAATACCTAGAGATGTGTTTTATGGTCATGTAAAATCTCTAAGATTGCGTAGAGTTTGATGTACTGGATATTGTAATTTCCCTGAGTTGTTCACATTTATGAACTTGTATTTTTCATTTTTAAAGCCTATGAATCTTTGTTTGATCTTTATGCATCTTAATGCTTAGTGCATTACATTGAGTTAAGAAAGTATGTCGGACAGATAAGAGATTAGCTCACTCACACGGGTAATCGCCTCTATTTACTGTGTGATAAATAGAAATGAGACGGTTTTTAAGCTTATTATCTAGGTGATAATGGAGAGCTCAAGCTTAAAATATATGTTGCCTTAACTAAGTGTTAAGATGAGGACATGATATGTACTATGTCCGAAAGTAAAATACCCCACATATTTTACTTTATCTATCTAAGATGCCACATATGAGTTCTGATGAATTTTGTGAATGAGTAGATACGTGAACTCAAGTTAGACATTGAATATGTCTGAACTATCATCTGTATGGTATTGAAAGTGTAGACATACGCTCCATGGGAAAGGAGTTAATACTGTAATACTTATTTCATACTAAGTATGCATGAGACGACCAATAAGAGTGGCAAAAGTTTGATCTCAACTTTTATGCCGTGTGAGACTCTTGAGGAAAAGAGTTCCTCAATTTAAGTGCCCTCAGGACTCTTACTTATTCTCAAGATTTCTATTTAGTGTTTGCTATCATAGGATATTGCCAATGGTCATGAGTTGATTTGATCTAATGGGACATTTCTAGAAAAGCAAGCTGAACTGAAATTGAGAGTTTGAAGGAAAGAGGAAGATCGAATATGGAGAATCACATTATTGTTTTTGTATTCACTAGTCGACTAATTATGATTGTCTTTGGGATAATCATAATTGTGAATGCAATATATATATATATATATATATATATATATATATATATCATTGTTTAAAAGAGATCACGAGAAATATAAATGTGATCGATCGATCTAGGGTACTGCATACTCAATCTACTCAGAGTGTGATGCCCATTATGAGCTGTTATATATTCCTAACAGACGTATGGTAACGAGCTCTCAAAGTATGCTGGTCGCGCAAATTATTCACCGGTATGAATGTTGAAAAGAGGTTAAGAGGATCTTGTTTCAGCCCACCATGTGTAAGTGGGAGATGATAGTTTTAATTGATTAATTTGATGGGCCTAAGTTGGCCCGTCTGCCCATGTTGGGCCTAAAAGCCCGGCCCACAATATTAGGGCCCATGGATGGAGGAATATGATGAAGGGACACGTTCCTTTTTGGAGGGGACGTATATAAAGGGGAAATAAAGAAGGAGGAACGTACCTCTTGGCATAACGTACGTTCGTCCTCCCTCTCTCCCTCCAAAACACTCCCAAAAGGAAAAGTAAGCATAAGAGGCAACACCCTTCTTCCCTTCAAGGCGAAGGTGGCGTCATCGGATCGAACAGACTGAATTCTCTTCCTCATATCGACGCATGTGCTTAATCTGTAGCTAACAAGGTACGTTCGATTCTATGATGTGCCTTAAGATCGGTAATGCATGTGATTTTCCCGGACTCATCTTCTGCGCAAGTTTAGGGGTTCAATTTAGGGTCGAATCCGGTTTTCGGGGGTCCAACAACCCCTACACCACCACTTCCGATTCTCGAGGACGGATTCCTAGAGGAGTTTGGAGTGCGAGGTTCCTACTTTCTGCACTTTCCGACTCGTCTTCTTGAATGGAATCTGCAGTGGCATCTTTTTGAGCATCCATGGAAGGAGGGTGGATGCAACTTGATACTTTTGTTCGACCTTGCAAGCAAGCTGTTTCACGAAATGGCTCCGCGTGAAGAGATGTTTCACCAAGACAATGGCTATTTATTAGCATATCTGGCAGTATTAAATGACTCTTTGGCCATGTTTATTCATCTTACGGACCGTGTGCATTCTTGTTCTTTTTGGGTTACGAGGGAGTACGGCGTGCCTAATTCTTGGACTAAGGTGTATGGTTTCAAGCCCCTTGGGCTGGTGACGAATTTTTATAGCTTCATGAGGAATGGCAATTTCCTTATGGAAATGAATGATGAACGAGTCTCTTGGGATCTGATCACGGACCAATACGTGAATCTTCCACTGTCGGCGCATCTCAATTTGGTCACCGTTAGAGAAAGCCTTTTTCACTTTAGAGAGACCCCTCGACGGTCGTGGTATGAAATTGATCCTGGTTGCAAGAGAGTTGAGAGTTACATATGAGGTGGTGACCCATCTGCCTTTGGTACTTCTTGTTGCATGTTTTAAGAATGCATATGAGCACTTTCGCAATTTGAGTCTTTCTTCATAGACTAGGCAAAGTGTGTTCTCTTTAATTCAATGGCAGCGACTTGATCTCGTGCTATTTAAATTTAGTTTAATACCCGTTTATTTCGTGGAAAATGAATTATATGAAAAACATCTTTTTAAAAAAATCACTTGCATCACTTATAAAAATGAATAACAAAAAATGTTTTCATTATTCACGAAAATGTTTAAATTTAAATTATTGTCGATAATAAAAACATTTGTCATTAACTAATAATTTTAAGTGATATAAACGACCAATTTAAGGAAAATGTTTTTTAAATTATTCATTTTACTCAAAATGAATAAAACCTAAGTTTCCACTTAGAGCGATTTCTATATTGAAAATTTATAATTCTCAAGCCTTTCTGCATTTATGATTCGACTTTTATTTTCGACACCTTACAATTATAATATCTCATTAATTCTCTAAAACCTCAGACGACATTCGAACGTGAAATACCACAAAATAAAATGTAGCGAGGACAGCTTTGTGTCGGTGCAGATCGGAGGCGTCGATGCCAGATCCCAGAGCGCGTGCCCCATGTGCTCGCATCGCTCGATTCGGACGGGCGAGCACGCCACCCCACCTTACTTATCCACCGATCTGGATAAGTAAGGTGGGGTGGCGTTGATAACGTTCCTATTCAAAAATTGATAAGCAAGGACATTTTTGAACGTGTCCTAACGTGTTGCTCGTCCAGAAACACTTTTGATCATCGTCCAAATCTGGGCGATGCTTGTTCTAACATATCCAGAATACACTTTTGACCATCGTCCAGAATACACTTTTGTCCTAACGTGTCCTAACATGTTGCTCGTCCAGAGTGCATTTTTGACCATCGTCTAGATCTGGGTGATGCACGTCCAGATATGGGCGAAGAGAAGGTGGGGTGGCGTTGCTCGTCCGAGATCCGGGCAAGCAATGCACCCCACCTTCTCTTCGCCCAGATCTAGACGAGCGTTTCTGTGATCTGGATGAGGCTCGTCCAGGACGAGCGTTGCTTGCCCAGATTTGGACGAGCAATGCCACCCCACCTTACTTATCCACCAATCTAGATAAGTAAGGTGGCGTGGCGTTTATAACGTTCCTATTCAAAAATTGATAAGCAAGGACATTTTGAACGTGTCCTAACGTGTTGCTCGTCAGAATACACTTTTGATCATCGTCAGATTTGGGCGATGCTCGTCCTAACGTGTCCAGAATACACTTTTGACCATCGTCTAGAATACACTTTTGTCCTAACGTGTCCTAACGTGTTGCTCATCCAGAATACATTTTTGACCATCGTCCAGATCTGGGCGATGCTCGTCCCATAATGCATTTTTGACCATCGTCCAAATCTGGGCGATGCATGTCTAGATATGGGCGAAGAGAAGGTGGGGTGGCGTTGCTCGTCCGGATCTAGGCGAGCAACGCTCGTCCTAATGTGTCCATAATACACTTTTGACCGTTGTCCATAATACACTTTTGTCCTAACGTGTCCTAGTGTGTTGCTCGTCTAGAATACATTTTTGACCATCGTCCAGATCTGGGCGATGCACGTCAAGATCTGGGCGAGCGTTTTGTGATTTGGATGAGGCTTGTCCAGGACGAGCGTTGCTCGCCCAGATCTGGACGAGCAACAGCACCCACCTTCTATTTGCCCAGATTTGGACGAGTGTTTCTGTGATTTGGACGAGCGTTGCTCGCCTAGATCTGGGGCAGTGTTGGTCGCCAGATTTGCGGCAGCGGCTCGTCTACTCGCTCAAGATCTGGACGAGCACCTTACCCCCACCTTCTCTTGACTCTTGTGATTGAGTAGTCTCACTCTTACCCCACCTTCTCTTCTTTTTGCAGACGGCAACAAGTTCTTTGCAGCTTTTCTGCTTCGCCCTTCTTCTTCCTCAACCTGTGACTTGTCGGGATTGTCGGATTCCCAAAAACCGGATTTGACACTAAATCGAACCCCTAAACTTGTGCGGAAGACGAGCTTGGGAAAATCATATGCATCACTAATCCTAAGGCACATCACAGAATCGAATGTACCTTGTTAGCCACAGATTAAGCACCAACGCCGATATGAGGAAGAGAATTTAGTCCTGTTCAATCCGATGACGCCAATTCGCCTTAAAGAGAAGAAGGGAGTCGCCTCTTGCTTTTGTTCTTTCTTTTGGAGAGAGTTTTTGAGGGAGAGAGGGAGGAGGAATGTACGTAATGCCAAAAGGTGCATTCCTCCCTTCTTATTTCCCCTTAATATACGTCCCCTCCAAAAAGGAACGTGTCCCTTCATCATATCCCTCCATCCATGGGCCCTAATATTATGGGCCAGGCTTTTAGGCCCAACATGGGCGGACGGGCCAACTTAGGCCCATCAAATTAAACAATTAAAACCATCATCTCCCACTCGCACATGGTGGGCTGAACAGGATCCTCTTAACCTCTTTTCAACATTCATGCGGTGAATAATCCGTGCGACCAGCATACTTTGAGAGCTCATTGCCATACATGTTAGGAATATATAGCAGCTCCTAATGGGCATCACACTCTGAGTAGATTTAGTATGCAGTACCCTAAATCGATCGATCACATTTATATCTCTCTTGATCTCTTTTAAACAATGATATATATTGTATTTACAATTATGATTATCCTAAAGACAGTCATAATTGGTCGACCAGTGAGTACAAAAATTACAATGTGATTCTCCAAATTCGATCTTCCCCTTTCCCTCAAACTCTCAATTTCAGTTCAGCTTGCTTTTCTAGAAATGTCCCATTAGATCGAATCAACTCATGACCATTGGCAACATCCTAAGATAGCAAACACTAAATAGAAATCTTGAGAATAAGTAAGAGTCCTGAGGGCACTAAAAATTGAGGAACTCTTTCCTCAAGAGTCTCACACGGCATAAAAATTGAGATCAAACTTTTGCCACTCTTATTGGTTGTCTCATGCATACGTAGTATAAAATACGTATTACGGTATTAACTCATTTCTCATGGAGCGTATGTCTACACCTTCAATACCGTACAGATGATAGTTGAGACATATCCAATGTCTAACTTGAGTTCACGTATCTACTCATTCACAAAATTCATCATAACTCACATCTGGCATCTTAGATAGATAAAGTAAAATATGTGGGTATTTTACTTTCGGACATAGTACATATCATGTCCTCATCTTAACACTTAGTTAAGGCGACATATATTTCAAGCTTAAGCTCTCGATTATCATCTAGATAATAAGTTTAAAAACCGTCTCATCTCTATTTATCACACAATAAATAGAGGCGATTACCCGTGTGAGTGGGCTAATCTTATATCTGTCCGACAGACTTTCTCAACTTAATGTAATGCAATGAGCATTAAGATGCATAAAGATCAAACAAAGATTCATAGGCATTAAAAAATGAAAAACACAAGTTCATAAATGTGAACAATTTAGGGAAAATTACAATATCCAAGTACATCGACTCTACGCAATCCTAAAGATTTTACATGACCACAAAACACATCTCTAGGTATTGGCTTTGTCATAGGATCTTCTACCATTCTACGTGTAGATATGTACTATAAGTTCACATTCTTTCGTGCAACCATATCTTTGACAAAGTTATACTTGGTATCTATATGTTTGGTCTTGCCATGATATTTTGGATCTTTGGTGTACGCTATAACTACTTAGCTATCACAGTTAACCAATAATGGATTTGCAGCTTTCTCAATAATACCTAGATGATCCAAAAATCTCTTAAGCCAAATTCCTTCTTGTACCGCTGCTGATAATGCCACGAACTCAGCTTCAATCGTGGACAAGGCTATAAACATTTGCTTCTTCTTTGCTCCATGATATGGCGCCATTGTTCAAGAAGAAAACAAATCCAGAGGTAGATTTCCTTTCATCTAAATCTCCTCCCCAATCAACATATGAATACCCTTCAAGTCACAGATCCTTTCCTTGGTAATTCAGCTTGTAATTAGCAGTTCCCTTCAGATACCTCAGTATTCTCTTAACGACTTTCCAATGTGCTTAACCTGGATTGGATTGGTATCTACTCACCATTCCAACTGCAAAGCATATGTCAGGTATTGTATACACTATAGCGTATATCAAGCTCCCAACAGCACTAGCATAAAAAACATGTTTCATTTGTTCCTTCTCTTGTGAAGTCCTTGGACACAGTTTATGGCTCAATCCTTCACCTTTTGCAATAGGAGTGTCTATAGGCTTACAATCTTGCATACAAAATCGTTCAAGAACCTTATTTATATATGTTTCTTGCAAAAGAGATAGCGACCTCTTCGAACGATCTTTTGAAATCTTAACTCCAAGAATGTATGCAGCCTCACCCATATCTTTCATCTCAAAGTTGGAAGATAACCAACTTTTGATGGTATTAACAAACTCCATATTGCTTCTGGCAATCAATATATCATCAACATATAATGATATGATCACAAATTGATCTTTGGATCTTTTGATATATACACAATGATCCTCATCAATCATTGTAAAATCATATGCCATTATGGCATTATGAAAACATATATACCACTATCTTGACGACTGCTTAAGGCCATATATCGATTTCAAAAGTCGACATACCTTTCCTTCTTGGCCTTTCGTAATGAAACCAACAGGTTATTCCATATATATTTCCTCATCTAATTCTTTGTTGAGAAAAGCAGTCTTTACATCCATTTGATGTAATTCAAGATCCATACTTGCCACTATTGCCAGAATAATGCGAATTGAGGTAAATCTCACAACAGGGGAAAATGTTTCCTCATAATCAATTCATTTCTGTTGATTATACCCCTTTGCCACAAGGCGATCTTTATATCTTTCTATCGAGCCATTAGCTTTACGCTTTATTTTGAGAACCCATTTGTTCCCAATACTTTGCGTCCTTTTGGAAGATCAACCAGTTCCCAAACATGGTTTGACTTCATTGATTCCATTTCCTCTCCCATTGCATGCACCCATTTTTCCTTACTAGGGCAACTTAGAGCCTTATGTATATTTCTTGGCTCATCCTCATCTTGTGGGGCAATCATGAAAGTTTCCCCTTCAATGTCAAAATATCGACGGGGAATACTTTTACGACTTGCTCGCCGTATGGGAGATTGTACACTTCACACATCATTTCCCATTATACTCCCACTAGGATTAGATAATGATGATATCGTCTTATCATGTGGTTGTGATTGAGAATGAGTTGAATTCAATTCATCACTTCTCATATTACTTCCACTTGGACAAACTTCACTAATATCATTATCTTGATCCAAGGCTTCAAATAGGGAGTAATCTTCACCTATTTCGCCCTTCTTAGCAAATTCATTATCTAAGAATGTGACATCCCGTGATTCAAATTTAGTTACACTCCCACTTTCCTACTCACCTATGAACACATACCCTTTCGAGTGTTCAGAGTATCTTATGAAAATAATTTTCTTTCCTCTAGGACCCAATTTTCCAAACTTGTGAGAGGGCTCATGAATATAGGCAGCACAGCCCCATGGCTTAAGAAAACTTAAATCCGATTTTCTACCTGTCCATAACTCATATGGAGTGGAAGTAACCGATTTGAAAGGCATCCGGTTAAGTACATAGGCAGCAGTTAACAACGCATCACTCCAAAAGGTGATAGGTAAGTTAGCATGCGCCATCATGGACCTAACCATTTCCAGTAGGGTTCTGTTTCTTCTTTCCGCAACACCATTTTGTTGAGGAGTATATGGAATAGACAACTGTCTTTCTATTCCTTTTTCTGAACTCATCAGATAAATATTCTCGACCTCGATCGGATCTCAATGCTTTTATTTTCTTGTCTAATTGATTTTCTACCAAGTCCATAAACCTTTTGAAACAACTAAATGCTTCAGATTTATGAGAAATCAAATAGACATATCTGAATCGAGTATAATCATCTATAAATGTGATGAAATAAACAATCCCATGCCTTCCTGTCATATTCATTGGACCACAGATGTCAGAATGGATTAAATGCAGAGAAAATTCAGCTCTTTTACCTTTTTCAAATGATTTCCTTGTCGTTTTCCCTACTAGGCAATGCTCACATATGAGCAAATCGACTTTTTCAATATTGTCCAACAAGCCCTCTTTAGCTAGTCTATTCATACATTGTTGACTAATATGACCAAGTCTAGCATGCCACACATTCACATCATTATCATATGAATTAGGAGACGTGAGAAGGGAATAACAAACATTTGCATTAACATAGTTAATATCTAATACAATGAAACTATCCAGAAAATAACCACAACCATAGAAATTTGTATCCAAAAATAAATCCACACCTCTATTATGGAAGTTCATATTAAAACCTAGCTTGACCAACACTAAAACAGACACTAAATTCCGACGAATCTCCGAAGCATGCAATACATCATGTAGGAACAAAGTGCGTCCACCACGCATGTGACATCCCGATTTTTCTTGAGTTTATTTTCAGTCAATTTAGTCAGGCAATTCATCTGTGCATGTAGTCATCTCTCTGAGTTGGCCACTCACGAGAGAACTAGTCTATTGGGTGAAGCAATTAAGGGATTTTGATCGTCAAGCTTGGGGACTAATCACCCTCGAGTCGGATGCAAGAAAATTTCCTTGAAAGCTACTCAGTGGATTAGACGCACTGAAATTGCACAAGATTAAATTTAACCATGAAAATTGAAATTGAAATTAGAAATTGGAGGCCCTTATGTCACAAATCTTAGTAGGATCTTGGATTAATTTTGTGGACTTTAATTGGACTCAATTAGAAGAGAATTGAATGAGAAATTGAAGAAATTGGTCGTACAAGATTTTGTACCCCGGCGGAAATTCAAGTGCAACCATTGAAGGAGGTTGTGGGAAAGGAGATAGTGGAAGATGACATCATGAGAATGATGTCATGGTGGGTGGCCAAGTTGAAGGAGATCTTGACAAGTGGAGGGTCGAGGTTGAATTTCCAAAAGGGGACATCAACATCATCTTCTACCTTTGGAGAAGAGAGAGAAGGAGGAGGAAAAGGAAGAAGAAAACAAGAGCAGCAGCTCGTCGACCCCCCCAACCCGCGCTGTCCGCCGTTCGCCAGCCACCGTCGTCGCCGCGCCGCACCGCCACCGTCGCCGCCGCGCCGTCCGTGCTTGCCTAGCCCGTGCCGCCTCGCCATTCGCCTCCCCCAGTCGTCGACGTCGCCCAGCTCACCCAGCTCGTCACCGTTGTCCCCCGTCGCCGTCGCTGGAGTCGCTGCCTCGTCGCCGCGTCGTCTGCCGTCCCTTCTCCGCCGCTTCCTCGCCCGAGCCATCGCCAAACAGCCACCGTCCAGCCAAGCTCAGCAGCTGAAGTTTGTGGGTTTCTCAGCCACTTCTAGGCCCGCTTTAGCCCCCAACCGGCCCCGGACGCTAGGCCGCCTTTGGAGAAAGTCGATTCCGGTGTCGCCCTTGTCGTTTTGGTCTAAGCGGCGTGTTAATCAAGTGAGTTTACCTCACTAAACCTTGATTAGGATGTTAATGATGCCCTAAGTGTGTTTAGTTTAAATTAAGTGAGTTTAGGTGGATAGATTAGTATATTTTATTATAAGTTGGATTAAGGGATTTGTTTAAATTAAATTGTGTTTAATTAAGGTTAAAAAGGGATTATTTAATGTTAAGCTTTGATGGGACATAATTGGATTTTAGTTTAGAATTATTTAATTGCTTCGAAAATCTTGGGGATTAAAATAATATATAATATTCCGAAATTAATTAAATATTAAAAAAGGGAAAATTTTATTTTTGACCCCAATTGTTTAGAATTGCGTGCCGATCGCTGCTGTGTATTTAGAATTTAAATTCAATGATTGGTTGTGGCGAATTAAGTGTGATTGCGATAATTAGGGGTTCTTTACAAAATCTCAAGTGTTGAAATTGATAGGAATTTGGCTGTGATTGACCACCTACTAGAGATTGTGCCCAATAGGGCCGTGATTAACCACCTATTAGAGGTCATGCCCAATGGGGCAATGATGGACCACTTATGAGAGGTCGTGCCCAATTGGGCCGTGATTGACCACTTATTAGAGGTTGTGCCCATCGGGCCGAGATCTGCCACCTAATTAAAGGTCGTGCCGAGTGGGGCTGTGATTGCCACCGATTGTTAAGCCTGCCTTTTGGGTCGTGATTGGGATGCAGAGATTGATTTGCTAGAATGACATGTAATCGATCGAGCCGATTAATCGTTGAGACGATCCAAGTGATTGAATTGCTCTGATGATGTGATTGTGCCTCAATTGTATGGTTATCATAATCGTACGTGGTTGAATTATATAAATTGTGCTAGCCTGTAGATGAAAGCTATTGCGAGGTAAGTCTTCTTGATGTTGTGGCTTGGTTTCACTCTGGGGCCGATGGCGTGAGAGTTGGCCCACTAGACAGCGTGGACATTCCGCTGGCTGTGATGGACGCCACCTTAGGAGAAGGCGTGGCGGATCTTCCTGACGGTAGAGTGATCAACGCTTCGCCTCCGGTCTCATGGGTGGCAGAGCCTGAAGATGAGGGATTGACGAACGAGTCCGACTAGTAGTCATAGGACTGTTCCTTCTTTTTGGTGGACCGATCCCTAGTGTGTAGACTAACCCCTTTTTGATGCAGATAGACTCTGACCCATTTTGGTTGTATGTAAATCTTGGTTGATTATATGTCAGTATGTTGGTTTGTAGTGAATTGATTTTCTTCCTGCTGTCATATCTCGCTTTTAAATTGTCAGGGATTTCTTAATACTTTCCGCATGTGCATAATAAATTAATTTGGGTCGACGACACTACATAGGAATGTCGCATTTACAAGACCATGGTGGGTTGTTCACGTGTCTCGGGGCTCGGGGCGTGACAACGCATGTTCAGTTGGGAGGTGCCAATTCCTTTTACTTCAGCTCTGGAGTTGTTTCCCACATAGATCCACTTAGTTCTAGTTGGTACTCGTCGAAATTCCACGAAAGATCCTCTATCCTTCGCTACATGGTCTGTTGCTCCTGAATCTACAGTCCACAAAGGATTAGATTCAGTCAATAATACAGAACTTGACACATAAGCAAAGTTCACAAATGTACAAGAGGTGTTTACCTTTTTCGGTTAACGACAGTTGCGAGCATAGTGACCCTTCTTATCACAATTGTAACACCTCACCCTTGATATTTTCTTCACTTGAGGACATTTTCCTCTCTTGTGTTGGTTAACTCTTGGTTTCTTGCAACAAGGACTTGATCCTTTGCATTCCCACATATTGAACGAATCAATACGCTTGCGCTTAGAGCTCGAAGCCCTTTCGAGCTAGAACCGTATTGCAAATATCTATTTTCGGCTCAAATGCCATTAGGCGGTCCTCTACTAGCTTAAGGCGGCGCACGGCATCCTCAAGATCTTCTATAACATGGTCAAGAGCTTCTAGTGCTTCTTGCTTTTCCAGCACATATTGAATCTTCATATTCAATATTTCACAATTGTTGCCATTCAAATCAGCAATTATGTTCTTAGTTGCTGAAACCATCGATCTGAACACATCAGACATATATGCACAAATAATTAATGCCTATCATTTATGCATCCACTTTGCACAGACCCATCATATTTAATGAACAATTTCAAGTAAGGTTTCAGAATCAAAAGGTCATTATGTTTCCAATCATCCTCCAAAAATCCTAACTTAAAACTATCATTAATATAATTGTCTTATGCAAAATAAAGTCTATGAAGCTACAAAAAACTTCTATGAACTACCCACATCAATCAACAATAACCAAAAGCAAATAATATTTGACATCCAATAAAATAATAATGCTTTCGCATAATACAACATATCCATTACACTAAGTAATATATACAGAGGAAAATATCAACATAGAAAGAGATATTTACACCCAAAACATCTCAAACTAATCTAAGAAATAAATAGGGAAAGTCCCTACTAATTTATCAGTCAAAATATCTAAGAAATCTGAAGGCACATTTGCCAACCATGGAAAAACTTTTGGAGAGCTCTCATGTCACTTCCAAGGCGCATTCACTTTGCGCCATGTGGCACTCATACTAAGGGTTGAAGTTTTAGTTAACTCAATCATATAGTACTCTCTTACAAAAGCTACTACTAGCCTCCTATAACCTAGGACCACGCTAACCTCCCATAGGTGATCTAACACCACTTGCCATTCAGGTGGAAGAGTGTTCTTGAAGGCCGACACCTTCTCAAAATCCAGCATAAGATAACCATTCCAGATGATTTCCTGTATCATCTGATTGACCCTGACCACATGTGATACTAAATCACTGTCATGTCACCGATAATTAGCTAACTCTGTCATTAGCCTTTTAAGTCTTGCACGTCCTTTGTCCGTTCTCGGGAATGCAGGTATCCGTGTATAACGCATCATAGTTCCTACAACGAATGCAGAAATTGAAAATGGATCACTCATAATCCACAATAAACATAAGGGAAAATACATAATTTTCCATAATTCATGCAACAAATACCTAGGTAGCACCGACACGCGACACGACACGAGTGTCCGACACGACACGACACGTCGACACATCATTTCTAAAAAATAGAGAATTCCGACACGTTCCGACACGTTGAATATTAAATAAATATTTTTATTTTTAATTAATTTTATTCAAATTTATAAATAATTAATTAATTAAAAAAAGCCTATAATAAATTTACACTAATAATATTAATAAATCAATTCATTTGAAATTCGAAAGATATATATATATATATATATTTTTTTTTTTTTTTTTGGTGACCTAGGGAACCCCGCACGGACGGATGCCGGGAGTAAACCACTGGGGGCGACACGTGCTAGGTAAGTCACCCTGCGACGCGTTGGGGTTTCGAACCTCTCCCCTTTGTGAGGGGGAGAAGGCCCAAAGCCAACTGCGCCACCCGGTAGGTGGTTCGAAAGATATATTCATAATTAATGCAAAACATATTTTTAATTTTAACAAAAGTTATTGATAAAACTAATAATTAATAAGAAATTAGAATGAATTTATTTAAATAAATTCATGATTTTTTAGAATAATCAAAATTTATCATCATTCAAAATTCAATACTTTTACTTTTCGAAATTATTTTTCAATTTCATTTATTTAATTTTTTTATAATAATAAATCCCCAAATCCACTCTTTCTTTTATTTGTCCATTTCCCTCCACCCCAAACTTATTTTACTTTTTCCCTCCCAAAATCATCGATGGACAGGCTGTCACTTTGTCGGCCCTCACCTCCCCTCCTTCAAAACTCAAAAGACACGCCATCCGTCCCCCTCTTTTTATTATTTTTAATTCCCTCATCACAAACCCTAGCGACCCTCTCTTTCCCCCTTCTACCGCTCGCACAAAAAACACGGACCAAGACAAACACGCGGACAGCAGACCTCACTCCTTTCTTTCACACCTCGTATCGTCTCTCAGCTTCCGACAATGGAGCGGACGCGACGCCGAGGAGGAGGGACGCGACGCCAAGGAGGAGGAGATGCCGTCGCCGTCGCCGTCGCCGTCGCCGTCGCCGCCGCCGCCGCCACCCCCCTCGGGCCTTGACCCCTTCCTCTTCTCTTCCTCTCTTTGGTTGTCTCTCGCCGTCGCTCGCGGCCTCGCACCCTCCCCTTCCTCGCCTTCGCCCGGAGTCTTCCGGACACACATCGACACGCGTGTCGAGAAAAGTTGACCGCGTGTCGAAAAATCAGACACGCGGTCAACGCGTGTCCGATCGTGTCCGAGCATGTCGACGTGTCCGACACGCTCGACACGTGTCGGACACGACACGGAAGCACGGACAATGTGTCCGTGCTTCCTAGACAAATACAGAACAAAAAATGGATTGCTTATAACCCACATAGACATAATTGAAAAAGAAACACATTCTTTTCCTCTCTTCCTTTTTTTTTTGGTCAACGGTCAAAGTGAACGGTCAACGGTTAATGGTCGGGGTCAGCCGGGTCGGGTCGAGCCGGTCGGGCCGGGTTGGACGGATCGGACGGATCGACCTGGCACGTGTGGCACGCGTGCAGCTGACGTCACAATGACGCGTCGGTTGGCATGTGCCTTGCATGCGCCAACGACAGCACACACGCACGTGCGTCGCACGTGCGCGCGTCAGCCGCGCGCGCGACGCACGTGCTTGCGCTTGCGAATCAGCGCGTGCATGTCGCTTCACTCCGGCTGCGCGTGGGGGCGCGTCCGGCGGCCTTTGGCGGCGTTCCACCATTCGTCGCGCTCATCTTAACGAGACCTTCCATCCAACGCCATCAAAAATGGATTTCGACTTACGAAACTCGAAAAACGGATGAACAGTCTTTGGCGAGCAACACGGCCTAGATGGGCGAGCAACTCTCGTCCAAAACACGAAATGCTCGTCCAAATTTGGGCGAAGAGAAGGTGGGATGGCGTTGCTCATCCAGATCCGGGCAAGCAACGCTCATCCTAACGTGTCCGAATGCACTTTTGACCATCGTCCGAATACACTTTTGTCCTAACGTGTCCTAACGTGTTGCTCGTCCGAATACATTTTTTACCATCATCCAGATCTGGGCGATGCTCATCCCAGAATACATTTTTTACCATCGTCCAGATCTAGGCGATGCACGTTGAGATCTGGGCGAAGAGAAGGTGGGGTGGCGTTGCTCGTCCAACGCTCGCCCGGATCCGGGATGAGCGTTTCGTGATCTAGATGAGGCTCGTCCAGGACGAGCGTTGCTCGCCCAGATTTGGACGAGCAATGCTACCCCACCTTCTTTTCGCCCAAATTTGGACGAGCGTTTCTGTGATTTGGACGAGAGTTGCTCGCCCAGATCTAGGGCAGTGTTGCTCACCAGATTTGCGGCGGTGACTCGTCCGCTCGCTCGAGATCTAGACGAGCACCTTACCCCCACGTTCTCTTGACTCTTGTGATTGAGTAGTCTCACTCTTGCCCCACCTTCTCTTCTTCCTGCAGACGGCAGCAAGTTCTTTCCAGCTTTTCTGCTTCGCCCTTCTTCTTCCTCAACCTGTGACTACCATGAGCTTCCTTGACGACATTGTCGAGGCGATCCTAAAGCGATTACCAGTGAGATCTTTGCACCAATGCAAGTGTGTCTGCAAGTCATGGCGAGACAAAATCAACAGCCCTCGTTTCATGGAGCGTTACTGCAATTGGCATCTCGTGTGTGTACAATTGCGCGATTTTCCCCCGACCCTATGCTATATGTTCTCTAGTGAGTCTCTTTCAGTAACAATAATACCAATCCCGTTTGGCCGCTACGGTGGCAAATACTTTTGTTCGACCTTGCAGGCAAGCTGCTTCATGAAATGGCTCCGCGCAAAGAGATGTTCCACCAAGACAATGGCTATTTATTATCGCATCTGGCAGTATTAAATGACTCTCTGGCCATGTTTATTCATCTTATGGACCGTGTGCATTCTTTTTCTGTTTGAGTTACGAGGGAGTATGGCGTGCCTAATTCTTGGACTAAGGTGTATGGTTTCAAGCCCCTTGGGCTAGTGATGAATTTTTACAGCTTCATGAGGAATGGCAATTTCCTTACGGAAATGAATGATGAACGAGTCTCTTGGGATCCGATCACGGACCAATACGTGAATCTTCCATTGTCAGCGCATCTCAATTTGGTCAACATTGGAGAAAGCCTTTTTCACTTTAGAGAGACCCCTCGGCGGTTATGGTATGAAATTGATCCTGGTTGCAAGAGAGTTGAAAGAGTTACATATGAGGTGGTGACCCATTTGCCTTTGGTACTTCTTGTTGCATGTTTTTAGAATGCATATGTGCACTTCCGCAATTTGAGTCTTTCTTCATAGACTAGGCAAAGTGTGTTCTCTTTATAAAGTATGCACTCGGAAGAACTCTATTTCAATAGCCCATATCAAAACGTTTCACGCCACGAAAAACGAAATCTAATCTGATTTTGGCGAGAAATCCCCCACGAATCGCGTATGCATATGCGTAGCCATGAGCTTTATGTTTCCTTGGAAGTGATGGAGAGCGAAGGAATCGAGATGGCTCGAGCTAGCATTGACAGCCATCAGAAATCAGAAATCGTAATTGACAATGGTTTTGGCTAGGGTGATTGGTTTTTAGCCCCGTTCGGTTCCAAGGTAGAACTGGGAATCGAAAATCGGATTGGATGACCGGTCCGGTTCAATGGAACCTTCTTTTTTTCATTACTCGATGCTACATTTTATGAAGAAATAAAATAAAAAGTTTGTCATTTTTTTTTTGAAGAAATAAGGAAAAAACACATGTAATTTGTCCGATTCAATCTTAGAATCAGAATCGGACCGGACTGTTCGGATACCGATTCCACATTTAGGAATCGGGAACCAAATCGACACTTCTTGGAATCGGAGCCAATCACGAACAGACACTTCTTGGAATCGGATCCAATTAGCCGATTTGATTTGAACAGTCTAGGTGATTTTCAATTTGAGTAGTCCATTTTGCACCCCCTTAGTTTTGGCTCTTATCCTCCCTTTTCTGTGAAATGTAAGCATGGTTATGCGCGGACAGGTGATTGTGGTTTTTAACAGGAAGTATGAGACGAGGCGGAAATGGACAAAAACTGAGCATGCATTCGCACAGAGAGAGGACTTGGCGGAATCCACAACTTATAAATTGAGACGAGCATACAAACGCGTACACATAGCACAGAAAATCTGTTTAAAAAATATAAGTATCCGGACTGTATACACGGGGCGGCCTTATAATTATCTAAATAATTCAATGACCGGGGATAGTAAAAATCAAATCCAAATGTAAATCAAAATCGCAATGGATTATTCTTCCTTCATCTCGATTGTTTTGACTGTCGTTCCATTGAAAGGGGTTGCCCTCATGGTCAATTGTATTGGGTGTCCTTGTGATTCAGCACATATTATCTTTCGAACTCAGATCAAACATTTTAATATAAAGAAATTTCATTGAATCCAAACTACTAAAAGAATCATCTGCGAATCCCCGTAATAGGAGACGTACAATTTTATAGGATTTAACTAGTGAACGCCATCTTTTTATCGAAGGGCTTCTTGAAAAGTCAAAACCGCAATGGACTATTCTTTCTCCATCTCGGTTGTTTTGGTTGTTGTTCCATTGAAAGGGGCCGTCGTCATGGTCAATTGTATTAAGCCTGCTTGTGGTTCGACACTGACTATATTTCAAACTCAAACCAGAAATTTTAATATAAAGAAATATCATTAAACTCCAAACTACTAAAAGAATTATTTGCGAACCCTCGTAACAAGAGGCGTACAATTTTATAGAATTTAACTAGTGGATAATGGCTTTTCGTCGAAGGGCTTCTTGAAAAATCAAAATCGCAATGGACTATTCTTCCTTCGTCTCGGTTGTTGTGGTTGTTATTCCATTGAAAAGGGGTTGCCCTTATGGTCAGTTGTATTAGGTCTGCTTGTGATTCGGTGTAGACTATATTTCAAACTCGGACCAGTCATTTTAATATAAAGAAATTTCATTAAACTCCAAACTACTAAAAGAATCATCTACGAACCCCATAACAAGAGGGGTACTATTTTACAGAATTTAACTAGCGAATTCCATCTTTTCATCAAAGGGCTTCTTGAAAAGTTCATACGAAAAAAGTTACATATGATTCAATCCAAATCAAAAATCTAATTGATGTGCAAGTGAAATTTAGCGAATAACTTGATGTGACAAAGATATAGAAAAAAATTAGAAGGATATAGAGCAGGTTCAATTTGGAAACACATCAAATTAACACCAAAAGACTAAACAAAATAAGTTCAATTTGTGGACTCATTGATCTCTCTCTCTCTCTCTCTACATCTTTTTATTTTTGGTAAGGGTAAGCAATATATTGGTAGGGGTCAAACTGTACAAGCAACACGGCTCCAAAAACTTATACTCAAAATGAACATGCTCATTAAGAGTGGAAGGAAGTCGCGGGAAAGCAACAAAACGACCAACAGCAAGCCAACGGCAAACAAGCCTGGCAAAAAACACCCTAGCAACCACCGAAAAGCCTATCTAGTTAGATTACGATCAAAGGAAGCGAAGATAATGGGTTCCACATTCCACGAGCGTTGCATTCACCTATTCCTAGGAGAGTCCTCAACATTCTTAAAGGCAAGGGCCTTATCCTGGACAACTTTGAGGAGATGCTTCTTCATGGCCGAAATAGATAACGGCTCCCCCTGAAAAGAATATTGTTCATGTTCCTCCAGATGATGTGACAAAACACCCCAAAGGAGAACCGGGCAACACACTTATAAAAATCCTTGCCGACAAGCAAGGTAATGGCCCAACTGAGAGTCTCCTCCCAAGTCCTGTTGGTCCAAGGAAGATTGCATCTAGTAGCCCAAAAGAAGGCAATACTGGAGGTAATGCGACAACCAAAAAAGAGATGATTGATAGAATTAGGCACCTCATTGCAAAAAGGGCAGGAAGCAGCTTCAATCCTACCATAAGATATGAGAAGAGACTGTGTAGGCAACCTCCTGTTGGTGATGAGCCACAGTTCAATTGGTATCAAGGCAGGATGACATTACTCCAAATGAAACAATGCCAATTGACTCTAGTCTTCTTTCGCCTTATGGCCTTCCAAGCCAAGGCCACCGAAAACAAGCCCATCGAGTCCTCCCTCCAACAGAACCGATCTTGGGTTCCAGACAAGGAAGGAAGCGACAAACCCCAAGACTCAATCTCTGATCTGATAGCTTGTCCATTCTCAGAGAAGAGATCGGCAACCAAAGCCTACCTAGAGAGACCGGAGCTATAGATGTGGGGATCCATGAAATATAAATTCAAAGGACCCCTGGGATGCCAATTATGGAAATAAAGTGACGCTGATAAGCCATCACCTATCCTCGAGTGGAAGCGAAGCCGGCAGACCCAAAGTTACCGGCTAATGATCTCCGGACCCAATCAAAGTCTAAAGATAGTCGACCCGGTTTTGCGATTTTGCTAGGGTCAAGCCAGCAGTTTATTCATACGATTAAGGAAATCAAGAATTGGATATTATCTTGCTTAATTTATCCGTCAAAGATTTCTGGCTGTGATTGAGAGCTCGAAAGATTTATTCTTTGGATTTTATCCGTTGAAGATCAAGCGAGTTTTGAAAGGATTTAATTTTGGAAACTCAAGATCTTGATTGTATGGACGAGCAGGATTGACGAGCTATCTTCCACTTATAATCGACAACGTGAAGATCACTTAAATTGATTCATTCCAACGGATAGATTGGATGAATTCTTGGAAAGTGCTAATGGTTATGGAGGCACGAAGGGATATTTAAGGTGTGTCGAAGTTGTTCGAAAATAAGAGAGAGCCGATAGAAAAATTTTGAAGTTAGAACCTCTGAAGCGTCTTGTTCTCAAAATCTCTTGTGCTCAAACTGTGTACTAAGGAGAGATACTTACAGTGTGATATTGCGAGAAGCTGTAGAAGAGACTTTCTTTTGAAGAAGTCTAGATCGTGAACTGTAAAAGCTCTCATTTGCTACATAGTGATTACAGCCAGGTTGCTGCCGGCGTGGAGAGTGGACGTAGGCTTACAATAAGCCGAACCACTATAATCCTTGTGTCAAATTTCTCTTACCCTACTCTATTTATTTTTATAGCTGCGTGATTCATTTATCTCTTATTTTATTTTCATACAAAAGGATTTTTGTTAAAGATTCGAAAAAAAAAAATTCATGAACACCTATTCACCCCCCTTAGGTCTATTTACTAGCCTTTATCAAATTGGCATGGACTGGCTCACCAAGCAACGAGCTAAGATGGACTATTATCGCAAGGCAATTCAGTTTAACCCATTAGGGGGTGAGAGTTTCGAATTCGTTGGGAGTCGAGGAGGACCCTCGATTTCCTTAATTTCTTTGCTTGAGGCAACTCGCTTGCTAGACAAGGGTTACCAAGGTTACAGGCGACGTCGTGGACACGACAAGAGAGGAGTCAAAGTTAGAGGACATTCCAAAGAGTGCAAGAATTTCTAGATGTGTTCCTGAAGGAATTACCAGGTTTGCCACCAGAAAGAGAAATAGAGTTCATAATTGAGTTAGCTCCCGAGATCGAGCCTATCTCCAAAGCTCCATATCGGATGGCCTTGTCAAAGCTTAAGGAGCTAAAGGTGCAAATGCAAGAGTTGCTGGATAAAGGATTTATACATCCGAGTGCATCACCTTGGGGAGCCACGGTGTTGTTTGTGAAGAAGAAGGATGGTTCATTGCACCTGTGCATCAACTACGAACAGCTAAACCAGGTGACAATTAAGAACAAGTATCCATTGCCAAGGATTGATGATTTGTTTGATCAGCTTCAAGGAGCGTCGATATTTTCTAAGATTGATTTGAGGTCGGGGTATCATCAGCTAAAAATCAAGAAGGAAGATATACCAAAGTCAGCGTTTCGCACTCGATACGGCCATTACGAGTTTACTGTGATGCCGTTTGGGTTAACGAACGCCCCGACTGCTTTCATGGATATGATGAACCGGGTGTTCAGAGAGTATTTAGATCGGTTTGTAATTGTCTTCATCGATGACATCTTGGTGTATTCGAGGAGTACTGAGAATCATGAGAGACACTTAAGGATAGTGCTTCAGACTTTGAGGGACCACGAGTTGTATGCTAAGTTCAGTAAGTGCGAGTTTTGGCTAACTGGTGTGGCTTTCCTAGGTCATGTTATCTCTGGAGAAGGAATCTCAGTGGACCCAACCAAGATTGAAGCAAAGTGATCAACCTGGCCGAGACCGAGGCACTGGTGACAGAGATCAGAAGTTTTCTGGGTTTAGCAGGGTATTACAGACGATTCGTGGATGGGTTTTCAAGGTTGGCATCACCTATGACGAGACTGCTGAAGAAGGAAGAGAAGTTTGTATGGACAGAAAAGTGTGAGAGTAGTTTCTAGGAGCTCAAGCAAAAACTAACTACCGCACCGGTACTCACTATTCCATCAGGTCCAGGAGGATTTGAGATCTACAGTGATGCGTTATTTAAAGGATTGGGTTGCGTGTTGATGTAGCATGGTTGGGTTGTTGGGTATGCGTCCCGACAGTTAAGACCTCATGAGTTGAATTATCCGACGTATGACTTGGAACTTGCAACTTTGCCCTTAAGATTTGGAGGCACTACTTGTGCGGGGAAAGATTCCAGATCTTCACTGACCATCAGAGTCTTAAGTACTTATTCTCTCAGAGGGAGTTGAATATGAGACAGCGCTGATGGATAGAACTCCTAAAGGACTATGACTGTGAAATTCTGTATCATCCTGGAAAAGCGAACAAGGTCGCCGATGCTTTGAGCAGAAAGTCTTTGGTTGCACAGATGGTACTCAAGGAGTGGAGTCTACTCGAGGGAGCACGAGATTCGGATTTCAAGTTCGAGGTAGGCCACCTTTCGAACCTTATGGCCACCCTCGGAAGAGGAGAGACAGAGGAAAGAAGAAGAGGAAGCACGAAGAAGAGAAGAAGAAGAGGTTAGAAGAGCAGAGGAAGAGAGAAAAAGAATAGATGAAGAGGAAAGCAAAGCTCAAGAGGATTTTTTTGAAGGAATTGAGCCATCTTTTGCTCAAGAACAACTGAAAGGAGGCTGAATCGCATCACGGTGCTTTGAGGATGAAATGGATTTTGGCGAAGAGTATTCGACTCCACCCACTGGCAACAAAACAGGGGGAGTTGCTGCTGATCAAGGAACTATATCACCACTGCATTATAGTGATGTCAGTAGGTCTGGTGCTGATCCAAAAGACGTTTATGCGTCACATTTTCCGGAGATTGATGAATCCTCTCCATCTGACGGGCTCAGGGTTGAAAAGGATGCATCGAGTTTTCAAACTCCAATAACAGAGTCCGCTGGTCCTAGTTCAGGTAATGCTAATTCAACAGCATTTTCACAACTGTTGGATATCATGCTAAACTTTAAAAAGCAAGTTTTTGGAATGGATTATGAGCTGAGAGATCTCAAGAAGGCAATGCTGGTCACTTCCTCGTCCATGCAAGACCAAATCAATGCACTTAAACTTCAAGTGGAATCAAATGTGAAGGGTGCTAAATTGGATTCAGTGAAGGAAGCTCTTACAAGCCTTGAAAAGACAAAGTGCAATCGCTCAACGAATACCATCTTGTTCGCATTCTGAAGGAGCCCTGAATTTTATCAAATCCATTCTTGACCACTCTACCTCCTTTTGATGGGACAAAAAGGGGGAGAGCTTTGCAGATTTGAGAATTTGAACTTATTTGAACTTTTATTTTGTTTGTTTATGTTTTTAGACTGTTTATGACTTTGAACTTTTGGGTTGTTTAATATTTGAACTTATATGACTTTATGCACTGGTTTGATGATTGGATTTGTAGATTTGTGAACTTGTAGGATCATTATATTTGTGAGGATAATTATTATTGGACTAACATTTTTCTGTGTTTGCAGAAGTATTCCTCAAAGTATGTATAAGTTTTCTTTCCAGGTTATGAGTTTACAAATCTGCCGAGGAGTTTTGTCACCATAAAAAAGGGGAAGATTATTGAAGAAAAATCCCTTATAAGTTTTGAAGTTAACAATATTGCCCGACTCAACTGACTGAAAATAAACTCAAGAAAAATCGGGATGTCTCATGGTGAATTAACATATGCTGATAGCTTGCTTATTTCTCTTCAAGACAGAAATGTGAACCTGACAAAGGTTGCTTATACCACCATAGCACATTGTGCGAAGGGTGATGTGCAAAGAGCAATTTTTTACTTCGGTCAAATGATGAAGAAGAGTTTTGAAATATCAATTAGAGATTATAGTGCTGTAATTAATAGATTATGCAAACGGTCCTTACTTACTGAAGTGAAGTTTTTTCTCCTCCTGATGTTATATGATGGCATATATCCAGATCATCATATATGTGAAGCAATGCTCAATGCTTTTCATGAGGGTGCGGATCTTCAATCATACTTCCAACTTCTGGGCAAGTTGATTAAATTTGGCTTGCTCCTAGATTAAGCATGGGGATTTAACTATTGATGCCCCTCATGGGAAGGAAAGCTGTGTGTCCATGTAGAAATTGACCGTCAATTCTGGATATCCAATTGTCTCAGCAGTACAGAACCTCTTAAGCTGCAGTCTTGAAAACTTTTTTCTCAAATTTATCTTGATTGAATCAAGAAAATCGAAATCAACACTCCTAGGATTCATCACTCCTCTCTTCAACAATTTTGAATAAATTCGCTCTTGTTCTTTAGAGCGAAACAAACTCCCTTTAGGACAGATGGTGTTCACTGCAACACCCATCCGTGGTTGAAACTGAGAAAACAGCCTTTCATCATCATTCATAGGCTAATTAGCGGTTCCAAACCGTGGGTCACTCGGTATATTTTCGAACGTGCTTTTGGCAACTCCTTCACTAACAACTCCCAGTTTTTCCATTTCTCGCAAGAATATTGTCTCATTTCAATATCCTCTCTCTTTCGGGAAACCATGGATCAGGTTTAACTCTGTGCCTCCATCTTTCAACTTTTTGTACAACGAGTAAGCAAGTTTGGGTCTTAAAGTTCTTACCGGTTCAACCTCAGTAATAACTTCCTCTTCAAACTGTTGTTGACTTGGTGTTTCCCTTTGTGGCGAATCTTCTTCGCCTGTAAGGTCCACTCTGGTAGGACCCTCATGTCTCCTTTGTGGTCCCTTTCCTGCGAGCCTTGATGACTTTCTTAAAGACATGCTTGATCCGAGAACGAATAGGCAACTTGTTCGCATAAAGGTCGGATTTTTACTGAGTAAACAAATCGAACAGGAACGTAAGTGGAGATTTTTTAAGTTTTAGGGTTTCAAGGAGAAGTAAAAGAAGCTTCTTTTGAGTGGTGAAGGATGAAGACGATGATTCAAGAGTATAAATAGCAAGAATAAAAAAAAAAAAGATACTGAACCGTCACAAGGGAAAGTAAAAACTGCCAAAAATTAAAGAAAATAATCAACTACCAGTTTTGAAAAAGAAAATTGCCATAATTATGTCAGAATTTGGATAAAAAGCAAATTTCGAAATTTCAAAAGCAATTATAAATCTAATACGTCATAAAGGAAATAAATAAAATAGCACACATTCAGACTTTATGTTAGAGTCTAAGACTTTCCAGACTTTACCTCAGAGTCTGAGTTTTTTCAGACCTTACCTTTGAGTCTGAACATTTTTAGATTTTACCTTTGAGTCTGAACATCTTTAGATCTTACCTTCAAGTCTGAACCTCTTCAGATCTTACGATATTCAGTTCTGAGTGAATTGATTCAAAGTGAGCTTTCTCTAGGGGCTTTGTGAATATGTCCGCTAGTTGGTTCTTTGAATCAACGAATTGAATCACAACTTCACCATTTTGAACATGATCTCTAATGAAATGATGCTTGATTTCGATGTGCTTTGCTCTTGAGTGAAGTATTGGATTCTTTGTAAGGTTGATGGTACTAGTGTTGTCGCATTTGATTTTTGTGCAAGATTCTTCAACTCCATAATCTTTCAATTGTTGTTGCATCCATAATATTTGAGAGCAACAACTTCTAAGAGATATATACTCTGCTTTGGTTGTTGAAAGAGCTATAGTACTGCTTTTCTTAAGAACCAAGATACCAACCTGTTTCCCAATAATTGACACGTACCTATAGTATTTTTTATATCCACTTTAGAAAAACCATTTTGAATTAATAAGTTACTTAACCTTTTATACTATACTCGGGGTGCTTGTTTTAAACCATACAATGCTTTCTACCACATCCCATTCCAGGGATCTTTCAATCTTAGGAATGCCTTCATTTTGTTTTTCCAAACATTGTATTCCTATCCATCAAAATAAGGAAGTCTGGTGTTGCTTTCTCTTTTGACCAAACTTGGAGCCAAAATACTAGCCATAGATCTTTAGCTTAAGAAGTATATACACTTCAACACGTAAGCACACAAACTTGAATACCAATTGAAAGGACTAATATGCACACTTTGAAGGGGGTGAATAGGTGTATAAAAACTTTTCACAAGATTTAACAAATTGGTTTGCCTATTGATGATAATAAACTTTGGAAACAAATAGCATTAACAAAATTCTATAGAGCAATTAAGAAGAGCTGCAAATAAATAAGGAGTGTCAGGGTAAGAGAATTTAAACACAAGGTTTATGGTGGTTTAGCTTAATCCAAGCCTACGTCTACTCTTCTGCGCTGACAGCCCACTGGCTGGATTTCACTATGAATCAAAAGAGATTGTATAGCTTATGATCTTCAAATTTCACAGTGGAGATTCTCTCCTTATCTCTCACACAAAGTCACACTATAAGCTTCTCTCTTTTATTTACACTTTGAGCTCAACGAGTGAAATTCTTCTTTTACTCCCCTCTTTTGAACAACTAGAAAGTCCGCCTTATATACCCCTTCATGCCTTCATGATTGTTGGCATGAAAGTCCATCAATCCCGTTCGTCCATACAATCAGAATCTTTGGTTTCTATAAGTAGAACCTTCCAAGTTTGCTCGTCTTCCAATCGAACATATAAATCGGAGTAGAATCCAATAAGAATAATCAATCATACCAATATGGTATCTAACCATAAGTTCTTCCAAAAACCATACGAATCATATCCTTGAAGATAATCTGGCATCTGGATAAGTCTTCTTAATTCGTCTAGAACTGTCAGTGAAGACAGACTTAAGTCTTGAGTCTGGCAGTCTTCAGACTTTGACGATGGAGTCTGAAGTTTTTCAGACTTTAGCACTTGGGTCTGGAAGTCTTCAGACTAGACTGATGGAAACGTTTTGTCAGCTTCAAAACAATAAAAAAGTTTTCTCCAACATGATGTACCCTCGCTTGGAGCGACGTTGACTACCATAGATAGGATCTCAAAACCCTAGAGGGGACCCACTTTGTATCCATTGAGCCTGCGATGGAACCACGCTCTAAATCGATGAAGTAACCTCTGAGGTAGGCCCTCATCGATTCAAATGTGGTCATTATGAGCTCATAGACCCAGACCCTGTGGCCCCCGGGAATAGGGAAATCAGTAACCAACTCAGTAACCCTCCTAGGCTGACCAAAACGTTCCGGAGGAACCGCCACCTAAGAACCTGAAAAGATTGAGCCTACAACGGGGTGAGACAATGTCTCAGCAAGTTCACCCCCTAAACCCCGACTAGGAAGGAAATACGTCTAAAGGCAGTCTATACACACAAAACAGAGGACTTACCTCGTCTCAGTTCCCTCCCACATGTCAATACATCCACATACTCAATCAATCAATCCAATCAATACAATCGATCTAGAGGTCTCAATTATAAGACCAAATCGTTATGACATGTCCATATCGTGCCATACAATTTTGTCCCATAATTCGGCGCGTCAACTTCAATCAATCACACATTCCAATTCGATTATTACTCGCACAAGCATGATATACTGATGCACATCGATCTTCTAGCGTAGCTAGGCTTCGTCTCACTCCTTTGAGCACGGCAACATCCACCAACACACATCGAGGACAGCATTCCTAAATGAGTATCGGTCCAAAATCTACTACGACTGGCTTCCATTATCCAAGGACATCCCATATAGGGGCAACCTCCTACCGACGCACATTGGGGACGGGTTCACTTAGCCATCACATGATCAATCAATCCCGGCCAAGGACATTGTGCTTTGCACTCAAATGCCTCAATTAAAATAATGATTTGGCTTATTTTCTTCGTATTAAAAACACCCGATAAAAATAATCGTGTATGAGTACACGGTCAAATTGAACCAGAAAAATTGATATCCCTCCATTTTAAAAATCCCCTTTGTTTGATATAGTCTTTCGGTGTCAAAACCCAACACTTGGAATTTTCTAATTAAATATCAAAATTTCACAAATTTTGGAATAAATAACCAAAATTCCAATCACCACTCAATTTGCACAAATTAACACTCAGTTGTATAAACTAAGCACACAATTGCAATCAACACGAAATTCCAGTCACCGACTATCTTGGTATAACTTCCAGAAAATAATAAATAATTAAATAAATTACAAAAATAATTAAATAATGCAAATTAAATACAATAAATACTAACTTAGGCCGGGATTGCTAATCTAACCACCTAAACGGGCCTAGAAAATTTCCGCACCTATTTAGATAAATAGTACAATCTAATTAGCCCTTAATTAATCTAATCTATCCACCTAACATGCATAATTAAGCAATTAAATCACTAATCTAAACTAACTAACCACATAATCCCTAATTAGCCTAAACTAATGACCCCTTAAGCATAGTTAACTCTCTAAGCAGAGTTTAGCAAGTAAACTCACTAATTTAGCGATCCAATGAGTTCACGACGATGGCTACGTGAAGGCGAGCAACAACCAAGCCTAAGGTGACAACAACCAATGCCTGGAAGAGACCTAAAACGAGCCTCAAAGACCTCAGCCCTTGCTGAGGTTCAGCTCCGCTTTGGGCCGAGAAAGCTAGGCTAAGTGGCTGGTTGGGCTACTTTTCCAACTTGGGCCTTGGAACGAAATCACCTGTTCCATCGCTCCCTAAATTTTGAATCTGCGATTCAATTCAATCCAAACTCATTGTCACATGAACTTCTCATTACAATCTTCATCAAACACAGTTTCGATGGGTTTCGCTACCATACCTATTGGGTGTTGTGCCAATGAATCGCAACATTCTAGCTCAACCTATTGGTAACCCGACAAAAACTCTCTCTCCCTGATGCGCCTAGATGGTAGGGCCGAGGCTCTGTCCGTTGATGGTGACAACTTGCTTCTTGTAGGAGCCCATCATCTCCTGCTCCACTTCCCAGTTGTAGAAAGGCCCTATAGGCCCTGCCAATCGCATCATCACGAAAAGGCATAGAAACAATCCCGTAGTCAAGCTACCCATCTCTCGTGCTCACCAAGAACCAAGCTGCGCACGAAAGATGGGAACTTTAATGGGGAGAGACGGAGTTCGTGCGGCTGCAATCAATTCAGCAAGGAAGAAGAAGGGAGAAGCAGCAGCAGCTGTCGCCCACGGTCCGTTTTGGAGTTATTCCATTTAAGGTATCACCTAAGGTGCAACCGAAAACGAAACGCCTCCCTTTTTCGGCCCCATGGGAACACAATCAAATCCCCAACTAGGGCCCACCTGCGTAACTCGTAAACTAAAGAAACGTAAAAACAATAATTACCTCCATGTGCGACCTGAACCGGAACCGAGCCGGTTCGATTCCCAGTTCGAACTAGCCCCTAAGTTCATCTCTTTGGCTTCTTCGCCTCGTGGACCGCCTCCTCGTCGGACCCGCTCCGGTACGTGAGCTGGGCCCGCGAGAGCCGGATTCCAAGCAGATTTGTCTTGGGTCTCGGATCTGGAATCGGTCGTGGCGGAGGCCATCTCTGAAGGGAGGGGTGTCGAGATCGGCCACAGGCCAGGGTCTCCCTCACCAAATCCGGCAAGGGGTCGACTCTCGCAGCCAAGGCGAGGATCGCCCATGCCGAATCTGGCGAGAGTCGAGCCCTCGTCAAATCTGGAATCTTTGGAAGGAGGTGACGATATCAGAGCCTCAGAGGACCTCGACGATGCAGGGGCTGGTGGACGACGTCGTCGGCGCCGTGCAGGTGAGAGAGACGGGCGGAGGGAGGAGAGGCAGGTAACGGAGGAGAGAGCATCGTGCATGGCCTGCAAAAAGTAAGCGAAGAAAACAGTGCGATAAAGCTCGGGAGTGGGAGAGAAAAATCTGACGTTGAATGGACTTGTAAAATTTTCATATGCAATGTACCCAGTTGGGTTGCTGGCTGCCAAAGTAATTTTATTTACTTGGGCTTTGAAAGCTTTATTTTATTCTAATTTCAAGGACAAAAAAATCGAAATACTCTTAACATTGGCAAGAGTAAAGCAAATACTGGAAAAAAAAAAAAAAAAAAAACATATGTAGCTGAGAATTTCAATCTTTAGGTCATTTTAATTGTTATTTCACCAGCACATTTTTATTTTGTTCACTTACTTTTTGTTTTAATTTGTTATGAAATTTATTCAAGTACCATATGCACATATGAAGAGTTTTAAGTGAGTTAAATGAGTGGCCCGGGTCTTAACGGGCCTAATTATACATGAGGAAAAACATTAAGGATTAATAGGCAAACATAATCAAGTCTTCAATGTGGTTCTTGTTAATAAACCATCGATTAACATAGTTCCACCTCGATAATTGATTACGTTTTGATTAGAATATATCGAATTCATTACATTTATTTCATGAAAAATGAATGATTGGAAAAATATTATCCTAAAAATAATCACTTGTATATCTTATGAAAATATATTCTCCAAGGATATTTCCATTGTCCATACAAATATTTAAACATGCATTATTGTTAATAATGAAAATATTTTTATCAACTAATTAATTCAAGTGAAATGATTGATCATTTTAAAAAAAAATTTGAATCATTCATTTTCTAAGAAACAAACGGAACCTAAATGGCATATGTCTTTCCTTTTATTTTAGTTTATCAACACAATTACTCAACTCGAAATAACATTTGAGAAATGAAAAGTAAACTGATCATTTTTTAAAAATATAATAGATTACCTCTGCCTCTTACTATTAATTACTCAACACTTGGTTCGTACTGCAAGTGAACATAGCTCAACCTCCAATAATCAATTCCGTTTCGTGAATTAAAAAGTAGGGAAATTTCCTCCATCTCCAATTAAGTTTGCTTGCTTGAGAGGCACGATAGACCCATTATGTGCTTGTCTCTATGATGCTATATGATTAAGTAATTGGCCATTGATCCATTCATTTGGATGCAATCATAGATCTATTCTCGAAAGACAAATCTATGATTTTCTCTAGTAGTCATGTTGTTATAATATGTCTCGATTTCTAATTTTTTGTTTGTTTTGAAGCTTTATAGGCTTGCTTTATTATTATAAGAGTTAATACCTTGAAAAACTCCAAACCATTACATCTGTAACAAATTTACCCAAATTATTTTTTTGACAAATAAAAACCTCAAACTTGTATATCTTTAACAAATTTACCACAAACTGGTACACTTGTGACAAATTTACCATCTATTAATTTTTGTTAAATTTTACAATCAAATTATTAAGTTAAATGACACGTGACAGTTGACTAGTATACTAATTTAGAATTTTACGCTCCATTTATCATAATTTACAATTTTTGTGATTTTTGTGGTATTAATCCAATTTAGCGGAGAGTATATTTGTCACAAATTTACCCGTTTTGAGTTTTTTGAGGTCAAATAAATTAGTTTATGGTAAATTTGTCATGAATGTAACAGTTTAGAGTTTAAGGTCAATCAAGGTAAAATTTATCACAAGTATATCAGTTTTGGGTTTTTCATAATCAAAAAAATAGTTTATGGTAAATTTGTCACAGGTGTACTAGTTTATGGTTTTTCAGGATATTAACTCTTATCGTAATTTATAGCCTTGCTTTATTATTGTAATTTTTTAGATTTCTTATGGTGTATTATTTTAATAATGATTGCAAATTTCTTTTCAAAAAAAAAAAAAAAAAAAAAAAAAAACAAACAACAACTCAAGACATTCAAGAACTCACTGAATAAAACAAACAAGTCGGAGCGCACGTTCCAAACGTTGCACAAGACGCTGGTGCGGAATCGCTGCGGCTGCTAGTGCGCATGAGCTTCCGAAGAAAGCGCCGGCCCGTGGAAGGTTTGAACGAGTTGTGCGCTCGAAAAGTTACCGACTCCATGATAGAATCCTAACGTGCGGTACGCGGGCGTGTAGCATAGGGGGAAAAAATCCGGAATCGTCGTATGGGCAGTTGTAATCAATTCAATCATGTCTTTAAGGGTGCGTTTGGTTGGCAAAGATTTGCAATGGGCTTTGTTCAAGTCAACGTCACGAAATCTTTGGCAAAAGCCTATTTGGGGAAAATGCGGTGTGTTTGGTAAAAAATTTTTGCAAATGGACTTTGAGTTAAATGTGCGTTTGATAAACAACACTTTCGCAAGGGCTTTCATGGGTATATAATATATATATATATATATATATATATATATATATTTTTTTTTTTTTTTTTTTTCTTTTCTTTTCTTTTCTTTTTCTTTTTCTTTTTCTTTTTTTTTGAAAATTCAGCCAAACCCTTTCTTAGGTCCGTGAAGAGGGCGCGCCGCCGGCAAGCGGATCTGGCGCCGGCGGCCGTCAACCGAGGTCGCCCGAGGTCGGGCGACCTCCGGCGAGGGTCGCGCGACCCGTAGGCGCGAGGGTCGCCGACCTCGAGGTCACCTCGACCTCGCGCGACCCTCGCCGGAGGTCGCTCGAGGTCGCTCGACCCGGGGCCGCGCGACCCGGGCGGCCGCCGCCTGGGTCTCGTGGCCGCAGCGGCCCTCGCCTAGGTCTCGTGAGGGTCGCGCGACCCGACGCCGTCGCGCGACCCTCGCGCGGCCCCCGGGTCAGCGACCCTCGCCGAGGGTCGCCCGAGGTCGGCGACCTCCGGCGGCCCTCGGGCTGGGTCGTGCGACCCTCGCCGGGAGGTCGCCTCGGGCGACCTCGGGCGACCTCGCGACGGCCGCCGCCGAGATCGGCTCGCCGGCGGCCGCAACCCCGCCGAACCGGCGAAGGGTTTGGCTGAATTTTCAAAAAAAAAAATAAATAAATATAAGGGCAATGACGGAAATATGAAAGATTAATGAGGGTAGTTTAGGAAGAGAAAAAATATTTTTAGCATTTGGTGGAAAGCTGAAAGACCAAGGCTGGTCCCCTGGGCCTTCAGCTTTCAGTATTCCAAGGCCCCGATTTTCATTTGTTCTTTGAGATTGGTTCTTGCCAAACACCTATTTTTTTGGTCGGAAAGGGCTTTGAAATTTGAATGGGCTTTCTAAATGCCCATCCAAACGCACCCTAAATCCGGAGCACCTGAGCAATCCGATTGATTCAATTCGCTTTATCGAGATTAAACATATTAATATAATTTTTTCTTTCTTTCTATTTTCCTTTTTTGTGAGATACGCAGGAGAATAAATGAGCTCATTGATGACGTACGTACATCGATTTGAAAGGACAGGACATACGCGATCCCAAACGGCGTTGTCCGGACGTTGGAGTTAACAAATTCCGCTGTCTTTTATTTTACTTTATTTCTTTAATTTTAATTAATATTTTCTCCCCGGTTTTTTTTGGGGGGAGGGGGCGGCGCTGAGGGCCCCACTTCCTTTGAAAGCGGGGGAGAAAGGAGTCAGGCGGCGTCGAGGCAATGGGGTCAGATGAAGCCGACATCTTTCTCTCTCTTCTGACTGGGGGAATGTTGGGAATAGTGTTGACAAGTACAAGTAGGGACTAGGCAGAGAGGAGACTTTCAAAGCATTTTCCAAAAGAGGCTATCTCTTTTTTTAATAATTAAATTAAATTAAGTAAGATCCGTGGTAAAAAAGTAGTACTTGATTGAAATCGATATTTTTACCACTTTAGTTTACCTCAATGTCACGTTAGACGCAAAAGATAATAAAAAAAAAGATCATATTAGTATTTTTCTTTAATTAAATCACAAAAGAGTTTATCAAATGTTTGATTTCAGTAATTTGATGAGCTTTAGAATTTAATTTTGCTTTTGAAAGTTTCAAAACTGAAAGTGTGTTCGTTTTGGAGAAAATTTCATGAAAAAAATGGAAAGAACAATTTCATGGAAACAATGGAAAGAATCCACAAAAATCAAACTATACCCACCGTGATACATTTATTTTAATTTTTTATCATATCAAAAACTCTAAACATGTATTTATATAATATATTTACTCTCTATCAAATTCTGTCAATTGACATCGTTAAAAATTTGCCTAAATAGATAATAGAAGACAAATAGTAATGACATTTAGAAAATCTATTGACGAAATTTTAATGAATGGTAAATGTGTCACACAATTATAAATTTATGATTTTTGATTTCATAATAAAAATATAATAATAAATATGTCACGCGTAGTTTGGATATTAAATATAGTTTAGGGTTTTTTGTAATTATTTCCATAAAAGAAAATAATTTTCAAGAAATCATTCGGGAAAATGTTTTTTCATTTTCAGGTTGGGGAATTTATTTTCCTAACTTAAAGTAGGCATATATTCTTTGAACATAAATTGCTTTTTGTTGACTAATTATTTTTAGCAAATAAAAGTCAAGAAAACTGATTCGCGGAAAATGCTTTCATTAAAAAAGCACACCCTCAATCTCACTTTCATGATAATGATTTCTTGTGCACTTATCTCTCGATTATTTATTAGTGATTCCGGGGTAAATTTTCTTTTTTTCTTTATGTAATTCTGGAATGGGTGCGCGCAACCTGCTATGATCGGTGATTTTATGAGTTCTTCATCAACCTTTTACAGTTGGACGGTAAGAACTTGTAATTAGAAAGTCGTGTTACGAGTGTGAATTGCAAAGTTGACTGATTGCGGATTTAGGAGTTGGCCTTGTATTCCTTGGAATATGCCTTCAAATCCATGTACACAAATCAATTTCTCTAATCGGACTTCCTTTTATTTAAAAAAAAAAAAAAAAAAAAAAAAGCACTTTCCACTTTGCAGTCTGAACACAACTAGGGCCAAAAATAAACTGCACGAAGTGTCTTTTTAGCCCTTAGCATTTTATAAACTTTAGCATACGAGTTAGAGAACGATTCTCATTTTTATTGATTAATTAATTTTATATATATATTATATATATATATATATATATATATATATATATATATAGATTATTTGAATGCTTTTAAGGGTTTCTTGAGCTCGACTAAGTCCCCATGTCAACGCGAGAGTCCTTTTCCATTAAACCCACATTGATGCTGAAACAGACTTGGTTCGTACTTGAGAAGCAAAAGGTTGCTTTTTCAATTTCTTTGTAAGAAATGGAGTAGGATCGATAAAAAAAAAAAAAAAAAAAAAAAAAATTCTTCATAATAGAATGACATTTATGCTCGCCCATGTAAATAACATAGCGTAAATGGGCAATAAAAATGAGTAAACTCAGAACATACATACTCCCCCCAAATAATCGTTCACAAATGAATATTCAAAGAAACGTTTCCTTCTATATTTTTTGAAAAAGAAATATTGATCAAAATTGTTTGAGGCTCTATACGAAATAAATAAGTACCCTACTCATGTTGAGATACATAATCACATCTCAAGATGATTTGTTAAGAAATTTTTGGGCCATAACCACTTGCACCGAGTACTATAGCATATATCTTGGAACAAAGGCAAACTTTAATGCTGTGGCCGAGTTTGATCTGCTGACAAGTAGGAAATTTAGCAAGCTCAAATTTCACATCTATGTTCAATTGGGGTAGATGACTGCAGTATGATCATTTTATGATCATTTGATTCCCGTGCCTTTTGATTCTTCTAGACGACATACACCCTCAAAGATTGGCGATGTAATTCTTTGCTATCAATAATATAGTCATATATGAAGGTGTGGATGTTAGTGATGTCTCTGTCGCTTGGATCCTTGGTGTCTGATTTTAGGGTTACCTCACTAGACAGCAGGAGGTCTTGCGCCTCCATGTTGGGGCTACCTTGCCTACCGAGCAACCCTTGTGGGCCGTAGCACTGCATTCCTCATTTTTAAGGTGCCAGTATCGGTACGTATAACACCCCCTAGTTCCGCTCCGTACATTTGCATTCTCTAGGAGAAGAGAATACCCACTCAGTATTTTACATCCCAGAAGCCTCGAGATTCAAATTAAATAAAGATGAAACCTTTTAAGGACTTGTTTAGATCCAAATTTTTACAAGAAGGTCACCATTTACTAAATTAATTAAAGCATGTGAGTTGCCTCTATCGCCTGAATTTAATGTTGGGGGACATCCCAAGGGTAGGGGGTGGCAACACCCATCATAGGCATGCCCCATCATTTTGCAACAAGGCCATGGGGACACCCACCTCGAAGGGGTTCTTCCCTTGATTCCCTATAGACCTTTTAAGGACCTACCTAGATCCAACTTGATGTTTTTTTTTTTTTTTTTTTTTTTTTGCCAGATTTAGTCTTACATGAAGGTGTGGATGTTAGTGACGTCTCTCCATGCTTTGTAAAGATCTTGAGGATGAATGTTTTGTGAGACCAACGGTGGGACCAATTGGAAGAGGCGACTCCTGCTTGGGCACTAACCCTAGGGTTCCACTTGCAAGCCTAGTCGAACGCCTCTTTTAAGTCCTATATGTATCTACCTTAGCCAGCCAAGACAAACGATAGTGACATTATTGGGTCCCCACGGGGCCATCACTTGAGTGATCGGGTTTAGGGTGGGTAGGGCAGCATCCGTCTGACATCGAATCCTATACCCGACCCTATTATAATCGGGTTTAGGGAAAAGGAATTGCACGGGGAAAGAATTAGGCGGATCCGGCGAGGCTCGAGCTCGCCGGCGTCGGGCAGGGCCTCGGCCACGCCGATCTGGCGAGGCCTATCGTCGGCCAACGGCCGGCCGCTGGTAAGGAACAAAGAAAAAGAAAAGAAAAAGAAAAAGAAAAAAAATTGAAATATGAAAAATAATTATAATTTTGATTTTTTATTAAAAAACATTTTTATAAATTTAAAAAAGACTAAGGGTTTAAACTTTAAAATGGGTTTTCTTATAACCTATTTAGACTATTTTTTTTTATGTTTTACATTCACTAACCCATTTCTGACCCATATTTAACTTTCATTTGACTCATTTCTGACCCATATCTAATTTTCACTTGACCCATTTCTGACCCATATCTAAACTACACTTAACCCATATATGACCTATTTAACTAAAAATGAGTCATAATATGGGTCTTTGACCCATATTGCCAACTCTAATTTCTATCGACGAAAAAAAAAATTAATCAATTTACTGAATTTCAGAGAGTAAATCCAGGTCTGCAGCAGGTTTATTTGTCCATTTTTTTTTTCTCTATAATGCTGTCCAAACCCAAGTTGACGTATGGAATATTTTAGGTACTCTGTTTGCTTGAGTCTACGTCCCCATTGTTAGGGTTCACGTAATGAGATTTCGGATTGACATCATGATCAGATGCATCTAGATTTAGGTAAATTTTTAAATAACGACATGAAATTAAGTTATTTAAAGAAAAACTAAATTTGATTGTTTCAAATAAAAGACTAAATTCGTTGACAGGCTATATTGGCCGACTTTTTTGACGAATTAGAATGGGGGAATTTTATCTATAATTTGTAGTCGGGTAAAAAAAAAAAAAAAATTCGTTTCAAAAAGAAATCCCCAAATTGAATTGAGATTTTAGGGTAGCGAACAGAAAAATTGGGATTAGGGCTCCTTTCTTCTTCTTCCTCTCCGCTCCTCAAGCAAATTCGCCCTCGCCCGCTCCGAGCGCACAGCCCTTGCGTCTCCTCGCCAAAGAGAATGCCCCCTGCATTGTGTTTGTTGATGCAATTGATGCGGTGGGGGCGGCGGGGAGGAACCGGAATTGGAGGAGGAAATGATGAAAAGGAGCAGACCCTTATTCAAGCTGTTGACAGAGATAGATGGATGGTTTTGAAGAAAGACTGAACATCGTTGGCTGGCTGTCGTGGCAAGACAGACGATCTCTTCGAAGGAGATTGGTATCTTTTGCACACTCATCAGCACTGAAATCACGAGGATGATGGCCAGAAACATAATGTCTTGCGGAAGACATCGATGCTGCCATGCAGAGAAATTTCAGAAGACGCGCATGAAATTGCCACATAAAAAGTTCCCGGGAGGCCACAGACAAGATTGTGGGAGTCCTCCTCGAGAAGGAAACGATGACTGGGGAGGAACTCCGCACTGTCCTCTCGGAGTTTGCCGAAATTCTTGCCGCTGAGAACCACGTTCCTCCTTCAGTTCCATCTCCTGTTTCTGTATAAAGTAGCATCAGTCAGTCTCCGGCCGACACGTAACTCGACACTCGGTCATACAACTTCAACTGATTAACGCATGAAAAGTGTCCTGGGAAACAGAAGATTTCATATGTTGAGCTGTTGTTCTCTGTTAAGAACCTGTATACTTTAGCACCAGATACTTTCTCTGTTAAGAACCTGTATATGAACGGCTCGCCTGTAATGCAGGATTTCATGAACCATTGGATATAGCTTGTGTATGTTTTCACCTCATCAGGAGTAACTTTCGGAGAAAAATGCTGTTAACTGTTTGAATGATGCTGCGCATCTCTTGCGAAGAATCATGGAGTCTCTCTTCTAGATGCCTTAGTACCGAGGCAGGAACAGAGTTACATTCGCGGACTTTAGGAATGATCCTGGAAGCTTGCTGTGTTGATGCCGTCTTTGTCATGAGGAGGACGGCAAAAACCTCGAGTTACCTTCTCACTTCGCAGCATACCAACGGAATGCTTTTGCTCGAGTGGTCACGGATCGGTCTGTCTTCCGATGGCGACCGGTTGATGGTTTCGTGTTCATTTACGACAGGCATTCTTCCAAAGCCCATCCCACAGCAACCAATCTAAAGCTTCCAAAGTACAGATACGACAGCCAATCACAACCTTAAGAGTGGGAGTACATTATCACCATGAAATTATCAGTGCGCTCAATAGAATCTTCTCTCTATTTTTGTTGAAGGTCGGCTTCAATTAATCTTGTTCTTCGCAAGAGCCCAGCGATGACTCGGCGGGCGTTCTCATCGCCAATGATTGCATGCCAACCATACAGCACAAACTTCATCTAACCTGCCCAACTAACCATCGCTTAAGTCGCGAAACTCCATATATTTAGGAAGCTATTTGGTATGAACTTTAAGGAAACTTCATAGCTCAGCTCAGCCCATGCACAACCAGTCATCAACGTCAAGGATCGACCAAAGTCAGAAATTCCCATTTATTTAATTGATTTCACAGCTCATCCATCCACCATTCTTTCATTTCATAACATGCATAATACATTAAACAAACTCTAGTTTAAAGCTCCATTTGTTTCATGGAAAATAATTTCCGGGAAAAAGTTTTTCAAATTTTATGATATTCGTTTCACGGAAAATGAATTTTTAAAGGAAAATGTTTTTCATGAAAGGAAAAAAAATCTTCTAAATTAGAAGAAAATTTTTTCACTTTTGAAAAATGGAAAACATTTTCCTCTCTTGATCACTTTTATTTCACACATCTATAAATCCACACTTCCTCCTCCCATTTCTTCTTCTTCTTTTATTTTTTTAATTTCCTTTTTATTTTGTAATTTGTATTATTTTTAATTTCCTTTTTGTTTTCTATTTCTTTTTTTTTTTTTCCTTGTTTCCCATCTTCTTTTCTTTGGGTTAGTTGTCGACTGTTGCTAGCCGAATCTCGAGCTCGTCGATCTCAAGCTTGCGCTTTACACTATTGCTTATCATTTTCTTTATTTACTTTACCTTGTAGTTGTATATTACTCAAGCAAAGAGCTCTACATGTTTTCTTTTTCTTTTTCTTTTGTTTATTAGAACACAAAAGACGCATGGAGAGAACATGCCACTCAACTGGAAGATTCTTATTAGAGCTGTACATGCTTTGCTTCTTTTCTCTTTTGATTGTTTTTAAAATCCATATGAACATTTTTTAGAGTAGATGAGCGTTTAGTGACAATAAGGGAATAAAGATATGAAATAAGTTTGTCCAGATTTAAAGGCAAGTTTATATTTTATGGATTTATAGGTCGATAAGTGATGCATGTCTAAGTGGTGAAGTTTAGAAAATATTTTCTTTACTGAACACCGGAAAATATTTTCCAAAACATTTTCAGATTTTAGCCGACACCATAAAATATTGTCATTTTCCTGAAAAATGAATTCTTGGAAAATATTTTTTCGGAAATAGTCCATTTCCACAAAACGAACGGATCCTAAGATTTATTTTGTTCTCTTAGATATATATATATATATATATATATATATATAGAAGCCTGAATTGAAGTTAAATTCTTGTTCGTGAGCCAAACCAAGACTAGCCTAGTCTCGTGTGGCCTTGCCTAGGCCTATTTAGAGTCTGAAAATTTCAAGCTACTCTAACCTTGATATATTTTTGGTCGAAAATCTTGATACATTTGTGGTGCTATGTCATTTTCCCCATTATTTTCATCTAATTAGAATGAATATATCATGAAAGTATTTTAATAATTATCTGGTTTATATATATATATATATATATATATATATATATATATTTTGCTCTTTTTTGTCGAGAGTACTTTGGACATTGTAATTAATTGATCCTTATGTACCTTTTTATGGTATTGTTAGGAAATGTAATTGGCCTACCTAGTTTTGCCCAGGACTAAGAGGTACATGGGTGAGTTTAAACAATACCTTTCACATGAGAAAGTCCAGCCAACTCATCCTCAACAGAACCTGAAAATTATTGTATACATTTTATATAATGCATGAGCTTGTTTAACACATTAGGTCCGATCTTCAGACTCAGCCTAACCAAAACCCTCCCAATGATCACCTTTATACTACCAATTCATAATATGATTGTTCGTAATTTCCTAGAACCTTAATTCATAACCAATCAAAGAGTAATTGTTTACTAAAGTGGCTTGATAATCAAACACTCAAATTTGTGTGCTAGTATTTATCGAGAGGATGGGCAAGATAAAGCCTTACCTTCGGCAATTTTTTGATTTGCACATGAAAATGTTGGGTTGGTGTTTTGGACCTAATTTAATCCCAATTCGTCAATTTGGGGCTTGGAAAGGGCTAAACAACGTTGTTCCAAACAATTTTAATGACATCATTTCTCTAGCAAGCCTAGTCGAATGATTTTAGATATTTAATATCATGTTGGATTTTTCGGTGAGGAAAATTTCAATGTTAATCGCTTGAACATTTTCTAAAGATAATGGAACTTAAGTGATCAATTGAAAAGTTACAGTATCTCCCGTGAAAATTGTGACATTTTCCCGATTATTTTACAAATTAAATGAACATCTAAAATTGGAGGAAATATATAAGCAATAAATTTGTTTGGAAAAAAGATATTATAAATGTCATAACTTTCAGACGAGTGCTTAGTTAAGTGTTATATTTCTTTTTTCCAATTTTTTGAGTGTGATTTAAATTTTCAATCGATTAATGGAGTGCCAAAACTTTTAAAAAATGTTAACCACAAGTTATGCCATATCGGAATTCTAGCATTTAAGTGAATGATTTTGGAAATTGTTGGCACTCAAATAATTAATTAAAGTTATGGTACTCAAGTGAATGCTCTTTAAAAATTATAACACCGAAGTGGTTGAAAAAAAAAAAAAAGTTATGACGTTTAGGTGAGTATCGTATAAAAATTATGATCCAATTTGTTTTTTCCTCTATTCTATCAAAAGTAATATGGGCATTGTTATTAATTGATCATTAGAATGTACCATTTACTGATTGTCGATAGAGGTAATCAACTTACGAGCGGCCACCCTTGCGCTAGGAAAGTCTGGCCCCCTCATCTTTAACCAGCCCGGCCTAAAAATTATTGTATAAATTTTATATGGTGGATGGACTTGGGCAATGCATTAGGCCAACTTGACTAGCTTGAGCCTTTCCAACGATCACCTCTATACTACAAATTTACTTGATTTCCTAAAAGCTTAACTAACAACTTATTAGAGCACAATTAATAACTAAAGTGACTTGACATTCAAAGACTCAAATTTGCTTGCAAGGATCTCATCGAAACTTGAAAGGCATTTAAAAGAAGGAACAGATAGAAGAGAACATAAAATAACATATAGGGATGTAAAGATTGACCGTCAACTTTCTGTCATGATATTATTTCTTTGAGAAAATCTCCTTTGCAGTTTTGAAGAGGACAGAATAATCAAAGGTTACTAACATATGTATTTGAATCTTCTCATTTCTTCCCAAAGTACCATCGACAATTTATTATCTCTATATTAAATGCGAGGACAAGAGTAAAATAATAATTATAAGTCAAAATAATCAAATGGTAATATTCGTTGCGCCATTCACTGACTGCAATGCTTTTGCTCCTCTTTAGTATTATTTCCAACTCTCACTATTCGTTTCATGTTTTAGTCTCGACATGGTACGTACAATCTCACTGATTTTATGTACCCAAAAAAACAGATATTTAAACTTATGTATTCAATACACACAATTTGGGTTTGCACATATTTTAGCCCTACCATTAATGAGGTGAGTTATGGAGATTCCCTCCTTTAAGATTTTTAGGAAATCTGAAAGATTGGGGGCTCAATTTTTTAATTTTAAAGAGACAAAGGAGAATTATTATTTCGTGAGCACTAGAGATTCATATTTTATTTAAAAATAAAATACTCGTTGAAAAATTCTTTTTGGAAGAACGATCAATTTCACGAAGTTTAGGAGTACATTTTTTAGCCGATTCAATTCATTTTTGGTCAACCTAATTAAAAGCGTATCTATCATTGTCATCCTTTGGAATTATGTCCTTATCATCACCCGAGCAAGCAACATCCATGCAGCTTCAATAACGAAGGATAACGAAATATTAGATGATGTGATCGCAGCAATTTCGCCCCTTCCTTAAGTATCACGAGATCGGTGATCAATGAAGTAAGTCGAGCCGTTTTTCTTTAAAGGGGTTTTTATAGTTCATTGGATATTTGATTTGTCGTAATTTGATCGTAAAAATAAGTACATTTCATAATAATTTCTCTGAAAACAAAATTCAGGATGGGTAAGATCTAAATAAGGTGTGGAATTAAGCTAGTGAGATTTATTTCCTCCTAATCACATTAATTAGATTGTCAGAGAAAAGATGGGTGGGTTGTAGACTTCATCCTCCAATTCATTGCTTTGCCATCTGAGGAGGCTCCCCTGTTTCAAAAAGCCTAGCCACCCTCCCTCCCTCGCTCTTCCCCTGCCTCGTCTCCCTCGTCTCCCTCCTCTGCAACTCTCTCTCTCTCTCTCTCTCTCTCTCTCCACCTGAAAAACCCTCTTCTAGGGTTTTGCAGTGGTGCCCGGCTGGTCCCTCTTCCGCTCCCCCGGCGAGCGGGTTTTCTTGTTCTTGAATCTCGGGGAATCTTGGCGTTCGCCCTCTTTCTGTGATTCCGGCCACCTGCCCATTTCTTGTCCCGTGCCGGGTTCTCACCAATCTTCCTCCACTCTCCGGTTGGGCATTGGTGGGTCGCTCCCCGGGAGTTGCCCCGGTTCCCCGGGAGTTGGCCCGGTTCTTGATTAGGCGGTGCGTCGCTCCTCCAATTGAGGCCTCTTCACGTTCGAAAGACCGAATCTTAATCGGTTTCGCGATGTGGGTGTTTCGTTTCTTTGGATGGCCGGGTTCTTGGTTTGATGCTGTGTCTCGGATTCGGGAGCTATGAGCGGGTTTTCGGTGGATGAACGTCGTCGTTAGGGTTTTCGTCGCTCCGGATAAGTCTGAATTGCTGTGTGTGGGCCTGTGTTCAGTTCTGATGAATAGCGTATTCAGCGAGCAGATACTTGCGGACAAGCTCTCCAAGCTCAACAGCACGCAACAGTGTATTGAGAGTAATGCCACCTTAGTCCTCCTCCTCTCTCTGTGTGCACTCCTCGTATGAGTATTTTGTTCATTTCCGCATCTTGGTGTTGTCGGAAACCTGTTTGTTTAGTGAATATCTAGTTTAGGATATGTGTAGGACAATGGCTATCATGGTTGAGATGTCGTATATTTTTATGCCTTCATCTGTAACTAGTTGGTTAGATTCTGTTGTAGTTGTTCTGGTTCCAATTGGGATTAGTCTTAAGCATAGTTTTTGAAATTTGCAGTTTCTGGTTCTCTATGGCCAAATATTGCACATTTATTTTTCTGTCCTAAGTTTTCTTGAATCCCATCCTTCTAATACTGATCAAGATGATTATGACTGATCTAGGGAATTTAGCAGATGGCCGATAAGGTCTTAAGGTTCTCTGCATCCATTGAAGGGTATATGTTCTTTGAGATTCAGATTTACAAAAGACCCATGTATTCTGTTTCATGCAATTTGAAATTTTCATGAAACTTTGATTGTTAGGGTCTAGTTATTGTCTGAAGATAATGCTGAGTGGTGTATCAAGTTGAGGTTTGTGTATAGTAAAGGAAATGTAAAGCATGGTAATACACAAGTTAGTTCATTGGTAGTAGGTTTGCTTTTGGGATCAATTTCTCTTGTTCTTGCCTATCATCATATAGAATCCTGAAGTTCTCAATTATTCTGATATGCAAGGACAATGTCAGTTATAGGAAATCTCTTATTACATCAAGGTTCCATTGAGTTTCAGCCTAGACTAGGGATGGTTTTCACTTTATTGCTGTGATTTCTTCTATGTTTGTCCTTGTCCTGATTGCACAAACCAGCTATTTGATTTTTATGGTTTTGTTTTCCTTTATTTACTATTCACAGCGCTGTCACATTGGTGTATATTCCATCGAAGTAAGGCAGAGCTTGTTGTTACAACATGGGATAAGCAATTTCACAACTCAGAAATGGTTCAGAAAGTTCCTCTATTATATCTTGCAAATGACATACTGCAAAACAGCAAGCGCAAGGGAAATGAATTTGTGAATGAATTCTGGAAGGTTCTTCCAGCAGCACTCAAAGATGTTGTTGAGAAAGGGGATGATCATGGGAAGAATGTAGTTTCAAGATTGGTGCGTCTATCATTTAATGTTCTTGCATGTGTGCTGTGCTTTTCTTTTCTTCTCTAAAGCTGTGTATGTTTGTATGCAAACTCTTTAAGATATTGCAGGTGAAGTATGAAAGTTCTGTGAATGCAGTTTTGGATTTAGATAGAGCATCTGTTTTCCTTTTCTATGAGCAGAAAAGATAACTTAATCAATGTTGTTTTGGTAGGTTGGTATCTGGGAAGAAAGAAGAGTATTTGGATCCCGTGCACAGAGCCTCAAAGATTTAATGCTTGGAGAAGAAGTACTTCCACCCTTGGAATTAAACAGAAAGCGTTCACGTTCTGTCAGGATTGTTAAAAGGGATTCACGCTCAATTAGAACGGTTAGATTGAGAATGTTATCGCATGATACTTGCTTTGTCTCAAGTAAACTGGATTATACCTCTTAGTATCCTAGAAACTTTCTTCATCTTGGCCACATGCTTCTGTTCTATTCCCCTGCGAGATTGGAATTGACGCTAATTAGATGTTATCTTTTAACATCAGAAATTGTCAATTGGATCAACAGCTGAAAAAATTGTTTCAGCAATTCACCTGGTTCTTAGTGAGCAGCCTAATGAGGATGTGGAGATGAGTAACTGCAAGTCTGCTGTTCATCATGTGAGGAAGATGGAGAAAGATGTTGATATAGCCTGTGCAACTGGTAAGCTAAAACTAACTTGTAGTTAATATTGGTGTGGACTTCATTCTGCTTGAAAGATAAGCACTTTTTTTTATTCAAGGCTTGAGTATCTAATTCGTCCTTGTCTGCCTTCAGCTAAGGATCCTAAGAGGAGAACATTGGCTAAAGAGCTTGAGAATGAAGAGAACACCTTAAAGCAGTGCATCGAGAAACTCAAATCAGTTGAGCCAAGTAGAGTATTACTTATATCTCATATAAAAGAAGCACTGCATGAACAGGTATTCAATTGGCATGATTGTCGGTTATTTTGCTCTTTGCAATGAGGCAGAATAAGGTTATTATTGCAAGTTGTGCACGTGTATCTTACAAATTCGGGCACTCATGTTCTTATTAGTCTGATCTTTATCTTCCTTTTTTTTTTTTTTTTTCAGGAATCTCAGCTTGAGAATGTACGAACTCAAATTCAGGTATGCATTTTCTCAGTTATTCTCAAATCTTCGTGAACACAAATTTTTCTGTTGATATCCTAACGTTTAACTACTTAAAACTTTTGTCTGGTTTTTGCTGGGATAATTTATTGATGCTTCTTCAGGACTAGTAACTATAATATGTCTTATCCCAATCAGGTGGCACAAGCACAAGCAGAAGAAGCTGAAAGTATGAGAAAACAGCTACTGGACGAAGATTATGTATTCAAATCGCCCAGCTCTGCTACTCAAGGCCTTGATATAAATGCAAAAGGGGGACAAACACCCAAGAGGACAGCTGCAGCCATTGCAGCCGAGGTTGCAGACAAGCTCACAGCTTCTAGCTCCTCACAACTGATTATGAGTTCAGTTTTGTCAACGTTTGCTGCTGAAGAGGCAAAGAGTGCTGGGCATACGAAGAGCTCCAACAAATCAGACAGAACAACACCTGTATCAGATGCTAGCGCTTTTATGCCATCTCAGGCACCTCGCTCATACCATGACGTCATTGTTAACCAGCAAACCATTCAGCAGAATCAAGGCTCGGTGTCTGCTGGTCCATATCTACTTCCAAACCAGTCTCCTCAGCAGTATTTGCAGCAGCCCTCTGGAGCAATGATGCCCTCATTCGGTTATGTTAACTTGCCAACCATGTCAGCCGGACCACCCCCACCGCCACATGTGTTGAGTACAGTGGTGCCTTTGAGTCAGCAGTCGTTACCAATGGCACAGAAACCATCATTGGCTTTGCCTCAGCAGTCGGTTCCTTTAACTCCACAACAACCCATGCCCTTGAGTCAACAACCACCCATACCTCCTAGTTTTCGGCCGCTTCAACCACCAGGCATGGTGTATTATAGTCATCAGCACCATTCCCAGTAAAATGGCAATAGAGGATGCATATTCTGTGGCAGCTTTTTCAGGACAAAATTGAGTAATCTTGTGGAGAGTTTGGTTTCCAGTTAACAGGTGAGACCATTCAAAATATCATGTAAAGCAAAAGCATTCATAGAGCGGCTGAAATAATTTGTCATTTTGAGGGTTGAATTGTAACCTTGGATTGTGTTTCGAATGTAGGTTCTGTTCAATATAAAACACCGATCTGGCCTTTAGTACTACCAGTAAAGCAGGCAAAATTGTTGGGGGCTCTCTGACCTATACATCAACTCTTGCATTGAAACGCTGGTCTGGACATGAGAGCATGTCGATTGTTGTGTGGTAGCAGGCAGTGTATGTATGAGCTTGTTTTGCGCTGATAGGTTTCAGCATTGATAACTCAGATAATTGCTAGGTTAGTTTAGGATTAAAACAAAGGCTGTCGGTCAATTACTTGAGAATTGGGAGGGAATTATCTGGCCTCCTGTAGTTTTTGCGAGTCGTAAATTATAATTTCAGGTTTCTCATTCCAACTTGAGTCCCTGCATAATGTCCATTCGCTATTGAGAAATAACCAGACGAGAGAATCTGGAGACATAGTGGTGTTACTCCATTCTTATTGAGGCGCAGACTTCAGAGTGAATCGGGCCTTTGAGATTTGGTGAGCCTGTTTCGCTACTAGCAACGAAAGAGGTTTCTTTGGTTTCTTTCTGAGCCCTGCAAAGAAAGAGGTTTCCTTGGTTTCTATCTGCGCCCTACACAGGTTTTTCGTAATGACCATTGACCGGTAGGAGGCCATTGCTGTTGCTCCATATTTCAAAGACAAAGGCAAGTAGCTACTTTCCTCATGATTTTGATTGTGGCCTGTGGGTGAAATGTGGAGACATCTCCTTTTGCTCATATCACAGTGACACCAAACCCCACAATTTCGAGGACGGACTGAGCAAAGGTAGTGGATGGGTCGGATCGGTAGGCATTGATACCAGGAACCACAGCTCGGTTCTAGACACACCATACGTGAACCACAGCTCGTCCTTTGCGCTCACAGACTAAAACTTTCGGGTTCAGGCAAGTCTTCGGGCCCATGGCTAGAGAAGCCCCGGAAACACGGACCAACTTGATTGCGCTTGCAAAACTCAAGAAAAGAATGCAGAGAATAAAGCATAGAGACCTTGAAATGCAGAAAGTATCATATTCATACACAAAAGCCGAAGTCAGCTAGTAAAACCCAAAAGCAGAGAGAACAAACAACGCTCGCCACTTGTAAAAACATAGGTTTGAGGAGGAAACAGGATAAAAACAGAGTTTTCGGTTAAAATCCTTGAAAAAAACAAGAAATTGCCCTTAACAAGCTTATCACAATAAGTTCGGACAAAAAGATCAGGATCTGAATTGCACACTAGATGGAGGAAATTAGCTGGACCTATTTTCCATCTCTATTCCTGCCGAGGATGGTACTTCTAAGAACTTTACTTTGCCCAGGATCATAAAAGAGAAATATGTTCCAGAAATTATGCAAGTGAATTATTATGCCGTACCAACCTCACCAGCAACCATTTGGGCAGAATGACAGACGAATGGCCGATTTAATAGAAAATTGCACAAGTTCTAAACCTTATATACTGAATGAATGGCCGATTTAATAGAAAATTGCACAAGTTCTAAACCTTATATACTGAATGCAATCGCCTAAATCTTTCAATTGGTTAAACCAAATCCTAAACCTTTACTTAAGAAAAGGCAAACAAGCCCTAAATCTTATAATTGATTTAATTAAGTCCTAAAGCTTTACCAAATGATGCAATTAATTCACAAAACACAAGTTTCAGGACTTCCGGTCCACTTTCTCCACCCATTTGATCATACTCACGTAAGTCAACAGTTTCCCACCATTCTTCACAACCTTTTTCTCTCTATTTTCCTTATCCTTATTTTTGGGGAGAACAGTTTGTGTTCTGTAAGTTGCGGAACAAGCCAAAAGTACACAAAGGCAGACCTGCCGACTCTGGGTCATACCTAACATTTCATTGCCTTCCTCATTATGAAATCCCGAATGAAGATTGGCAGATGGTATACAATACTGCTCACAGTCGAATATTGGCCATAGGAGAACCAAGCGGGAGGATTCTTTCTTAATATTGCAGACACGGCCTCCTTGGCAAACTCTTCAGTAGGGGTCGCTTTGATTCCCTGAGAGAAGTAAGCCCTGTCACGTATCACCGCCTCAAATGGCTTATACAGCTTCCACTCAGGCATCTTGTTGTAGCTTGCAACTGCAGAACTTCCTATGTTCGATTTGATAGCACTGGGGGCAATGCTGATGACGTCGATTTCAAGTGGTTTTAGCTCCAACCTGCTCATCCCAAATAACGAAATGTTACATGATCACTATTTCACTGCCTTGTTCTTGACCTTTATGACACAAAATCAACAGACTGGCCAGGACAAGAATGTCCTCTTGTTAGCATAATGTTATTGCTAAGGTCATTTAAGGACTCAAAAAGCATGGGACCTTTACCCATTTTTTGCGGAAAAAGATAGCTCTCAAGAGTTACTGAATTGAACTAAGAAATATGGTAAAGAGAGGGAACAACTATTTTACTCCTAGTGTATTCCTTCCTAAATACCTATTGCTTTGTTTGGTTGGTGTGATAAAGAGAGACATTCAACTAGGCCATAGGTACTTCTCAGAGCTATTTCCATGGCATTAGTCATTCCATTCCATTCCTATCCCATTCTATTCCACCAATCATACGAGGCATTTTTTCTCCAACACATGGTAAGGGTGAGAGCTTGGACATATACTAACCACCCTAAAGAAAAAGAATGATAAAATCAACAATGCCCTCACCTGAGAGTATCAGTCATTGAATGAAGGGCAGCTTTTGATGAAGTATAAGAACCGGCCCATGGTCCATTTGTCAAGGCAGCAACACTCCCCACGTTAGCTACTTTCCCCTTTTTCCTAGCTGCCATGTGAGGGACAGCAGCTTGAATCATTCTCAATGATCCTGTAGGAAAGATGGAGAAGTGCATGAGAAGGTTATACTTTACACTCACTTCACAGTTGCCAAGAGACTGAAAGAAAGATGAAATAGGAATTGGACAAGTCTACATCATATTAGATGGAATTAACCATTTCATAATGTAAGTAATGGATGGACTACCCATCACCTCATTAAAATGAAGTTTACATGTATCTTTTTTCACAACTAACTATGAAAATCCTCACGAGATTAGTTTAGACCTAAGGGAAGTCACTGACAATTTTCAACCAACACCTGCTCAAGTATTCTAATGCTGTATAAAACCCAGTAAATAGTAAATCTCATAATCCAAAACTACAGCAGACACATTTAATCTGAGCAGCAGACAACTGTTTTCCAGTTTAAGCCATGCTTGCGCAGAGAGATGGAATTTTGTTCCACCCACCTTAAAGGAGTTGGATTGAAGCAGCAGAAAAGATCAAAGAGAAAATTTTGAAAACTATAAGCTGCAAGTTGAATGGGGTGGTAGCTGAATGTTTTTGTTTTATTGGAAACATTGACAGAGGCAAATAAGCTTGACCCTTAGATCACTTACTAATATGCAGTCTTATTCATTCTTTACTGCAATACTACTGTCTCTACTCTCTAGCACACACAAAAGGAGTGTGCGGTTCCTACGTTGAAAGGACATCTAACATAAGCAGACACGATTCTAAACTTTTGGAACTGAAACCTATTCCATGACCCTTTGAAACCCCTTTAAACAAAATATGAGTCCACACTAGTCTCAAGGTACGCATTACTTCCTCTGACAACATGTGATCAATTCTGAACTGAGGATCTTCAGCTGTAACATCCAGCTCTCATCAGTGATAAAAGAGATGCAATCGTTTTACTTAAGTTAATCACCAAGGTCATATTTTGCAATATGCTATGAATATAGTCCCAGGCTAATTGCAAGAGTAAGATGTTACTAGTAAACAACATAAATACAGAATGAGTATGTATCTAAGCAGCAATGCAGAAAAATTGCCTAGGTGAACTACAGTTTTACAACTCTAATTTCAACCAATAGATCTAGAAGAATGTCTTTTTTCCTGGAGTTTTACTATAAATAAAGGGATGTTAACAATACATATAGTAATCTTTTTGCAGTACTTTATGGTCTGGATCAATTTAAAGATTTCTGGATGAAGAGAATTGACAAAGAAAAATTTTCTTACTTTTTGGTAGTAACTACCCCTTTTTGTGGTTCACTGCAGGACTTACATCTGCTTCCATGTGATGCCTGGCTTATAACTAATAGACTGGATAGGCAAGGAGATGACTAAGAGCCAATCACCACGACAACTGAGAAAAATGCTTTACAGCGTCCAAATATTCTGCATAAGCCTATTTTGTGTTTGTAAGTCGAACTTCTTGTACCAAGACATATGCACCATGGATGGGACAAAGTGGGAATAGAATGCAGCTGCGTTATAAAAGCTATATTGGACCCGTGATATGGGATCCTAAGAAATCAAGCTAAAGTCCGGGGGTTGGTCGGGCTATGAAATTGTTTACACCAGTTGATGGAGTGGGGAACTGACCTGTGTATTGCGTCTAAATCACACAAACACATCTCTATTCTTTAGATCACTAAGTCAATCCCATTTGTTGCGATGGGGAATTGATCCCATTAGACACACACATCTTCAGTCCTCAGAACATTAAGTTAATCCCATCGTTGCATCAGAAACAAGCACATCGCCAAGAGTTTGCCTCTTTCTGGTTGCTAGCAACAAAACTGAGCAGATCCACCATCAGCAGGAGAGACAATTTGAACAAAGCAGTAACTTCGAGCTGTCAATGCAAAGCCTTACAAATAGCAAAATGTACCATCTCGTCCAGCACATTCACCAACAACAAAATCATCAGTCGTTAACAGCTAACAAGGACATTTGCTACATATCACTCCACGTCCATAAACAGCTGATAACTTCACCCAGAACACCGCATTTCAACACAACGCTCACAAATTGCCTCCGCACGTTCATCCCAGAAACCAAAATCAATCAACCCAAGAGCACACGTCAAGCAACGAATCGAGACTGCGCAGAGAATAGACCAAATCATTATCAGCATTCATTACCATAGACGTTGGTATCGAACGTCTTCTGGAGGGCGGAAAGCGGGATCTCCGCGATAGGGCCCACGCACTGGACCCTGGCATTGTTGACTAGCACATCGATTTTTCCGAAATTGTCGATCACGTTCCCGACCACCCGCTTCACGCTTTCCTCGGACAGCACGTCGAGCTCCTGGAGATGCTCGGATCACCGTCGAGGTCGGCCATGGAGGCGCGGGACCGGCTGGCGGCGACGACGCGGCAGTCCCGGGCGGCGAAGGCCCGGGCCATGGCGTGGCCGATGCCGCCCTGGGAGCACCCGGTGATCAGGACCACCTGCTGCCCGTCGTCGCCGCCGCTCGCCATCGGAGTCGAGAAATGGGTAGACCCGGATTGAGATCGAGACGCGTAAAAAGAAAAGCTTTGACGGTGACAACGAAGGAGAAGAGAATATAGAGCCTCTCAGCCTGCTCTGCGTCGTGGAGCATTGCGGTGCGCTTTGTGTTGGGTGTAGTTTTGGCTTGGTCAGTGAGTCAACCCAGCAAAGCTTTTGGATAACACTTTCATTCCGTAATTTTTTTTTTAAATTCTATTTTTTAAAATTAGATTAATATCAGGAAAAATCACAAATTAAAACATCTGTGACAAATTTACTTTGAACTAATTTTTTAACCATAAAAGTTTTAAATTAATGCACTTATGATAAATTTATTTCCAATTACTTTTTGTTAAACCTGTTGATCAGAGGGCAGATGGCTATTGATAGGTATATCGGTTTATACTTTCTCATGATGAAAATTAACGAGATATAAATTTATCATAAATGTATCAATTTGAATTTTTTTATATTAATATTTTTTTTAGTCTAGGGATTTTTTTCTTTTTTAAGGCGAAGGATATTTAACCATCAAATTTAACTTTACCACCAAGCCTTAGCTCACAACTTGGTAAAGCTCGCCTGGGGTTATGACACGCAGCATGACCTTTTGTGTGCTTTTATTCAACAATTTCATTTTGGTGGTCATTTTAACAAATTTCTAATTTTGCATATTTAACTTTTATGCTTATTTTGATGATAAATCTCTCATCCATATATTAGAAGTAAAAGAATTGTACATATTACTCCAACAAATCAAACAAAACACCTGTATCAGATGCTAGCACTCTTATGCCATCTCAGCCACATACTGCTCCTTCGAGCCAGTTCTATCATGTTGTTGTTATCCATCAAACCATTCAGCAGGATCAGGGATCGGTGGTGTCTCAAAGTTCATATTTACTTTCAAATCAGCCTGCTCAATAGAATTTTCAGCAGCCCTCTGGAGTAATGATGTCCTCCTACAGTTACGTTAACTTCCCAAACATGTCGCCTCGACCACCCCCACCGCCACATGCATTGTTGAGTGCAATGGTGCCTTTAAGTTAGCTGTCCTTACCCATGGCACGGAACAATCAATGGCTTTGCCTCAGTAGTCTGTTCCTATAACTGCACAACAATGCATGCCCTTGAGTCAACAACCGCCCATACCTCCTAGTTTTCGGCCGCTTCAGCCACCGGGCATGGTGTATTATAGTCGTCAGAACCATTCCCAGTAGTGAGGATGCATATTCTGTGGCAGCTTTTTCAGGACAAATTTGAGTAAGTTTGTGGAGAGTTTTGCTTCCAGTTAACAGGTGAGACCATTAGAAATATCATATAAAGCAAAAGCATTCATAGAGTGGCCGAAATAATTTGTCTTTTTTAGGATTGAATTGTAGTCTTGGATTGTGTTTCGAATGTAGGTTCTGTTCAATATAAACCGCCAATTTGGCCTTTAGTACTCCCACTAAAGCAGGCAAAAATCATTGGGTGCTCTCGACCTAGACATCTACTCTCTTACGAGCTACTGGTCAGGACATGGGACCATGTCGATCGTTGTGCAGAAGCACGCGGTATGAGCATGTGAGTTGGTTTTGCGCCAATATGTTTTAGCATTGATAACTCTGCTAATTGCTTGGTTAGTGTAGGACTAAACCAAAGGTTGTAAGCCAATTATTTGAGAATTGGGAGAAAGTTATCTGGCCTCTTGTAGTTTGCGAGTATTACATCATAATTTCAGGTTTCTTATTCCAACTCGAGTCCCCACATAATGTCCATTCGCTATTGAGAAATAAACAGACGAGAGGACCTAGAGATGTAGTGGTGTTATTCAATCCTTATCGATGCACAGACCTCGGAGTGAGTCGAGCCCTTGAAACTCAGTGAGCCCATGCTGCTAGCAAAGAGGGTTACCTTTGTTTCATTCCGAGCACTACACAGGTTTTTCCTCATGACCCTTGACTGGTATGAGGCCATTGCTGTGGCTCCATATTTCGAAGACAATGGCAAACACCTACTTTCCTCATGATTTTGATCGTGGCCTGTGTGTGAAATGTGGAGACATCTCCCTTTGCTCAAATTACAGCAGCCCCACACCCCGTAAATTTAAGGACATACCGCACATAGGCAGGGATGGGTCGGATCGAGAGTCGTTGGTAGCAGGAAACACAGCTCGGTTCTAGACACACCATGAGCAGAAGAATGTCACTCATGTGAACGACAACTCGTCCTTTGCGCTCACAGCCTAAAACTTTTGGGTTCGAGCCGGTCTTCGGGCCCGTGGCTAGAGAAGCCTGGGAAATCCAGGCCCACTCGATTGCACTTGCAAAACTCGAGAAGAATGCAAAGAGCATAGAGACCTTGAAATGCAGAAATATCATATTTATACACAAAAGCCGAGATTAGCTAATAAAACCCAAAAGCAGAGAGAACAAACAAGGCTCGCAACTTGTGGAAACATGGGTTTGTGGAGGAAGCAGGATAAAAACAGAGTAGGAGTGTCAGTTGAAATCCTGAAAAAAAACAAGAAATTGCCTTTAACAAGCTAATCATAATTAGTTCGGACAAAAAAGATCGGGGTGTGTTGATTTCAGACTAGATGGAAGCAATTCATCTGGACCTCTGAGCATCTCTATTCCTGCCTATGAGAGTACTTTTAAGAACGTTACATTGCCCAGGATCATAGAAGAGAAATACGTTTAAGAAATTATTGAAGCGAAATATATCACGGTATCAACCCTTTTTTTTGTTCTTATGATACCAACCTCACTAGCAACCATGTGCGCAAAATGACAGACGAATGGCCGATTAAATAGAAAATTGCACAAGTTCTTAACTTTATATACTGAATGCAATCGCCTAAATCTTTCAATTGGTTAAATCAAATCCTTAATCTTTACTTAAGAAAATGTAAACAAGTCCTAAATCTTTCAATTGATTTAATCAAGTCGTAAAGCTTTACCGAATGATGCAATTAATTCGTAAAACACAAGTTTTAGGACTTCCGGTACACTTTATCCACCCATTTAATCATACTCACGTAAGTCAACAGTTTCCCCACCATTCTTCACAACCTATTTTTCTCCATTTTCCTTATCCTTATTTTTTAGGAGGACGGTTTTATGTTTTGCAAGTTGCGGGAACAAGCCAAAAGTATACAAAGGCAGACCTGCTGACTCTAGTTCATTCCTAACATTTCATTGCCTTCCTCATTATGAAATCCCGAACGAATATTGGCAGATGGTATGCAATACTGCTCACGGTCGAATACAGGCCGTAGGAGAACCAAGCAGGAGGATTCTTTCTTAATATTGGGGATACAGCCTCCTTGGCAAACTCTTCAGTAGGGGTCGCTTTGATTCCCTGAGAGAAATAAGCCCTGTCACGTATCACTGCCTCAAATGGCTTATACAGCTTCCACTCAGGCATCTTGTCGTAGCTCGCAACTGCAGAACTTGCTATGTTCGATTTGATAGCACCGGGGGCAATGTTGATGACGTCAATTCCAAGTGGTTTTAGCTCCAACCTGCTCATCCCAAATAACGAAATGTCACCCGAACACTATTTCACTGCCTTGTTCTCGACCTTTGTCATATGAACCCACATCAATAGATTGGCCGGTACAAGAATGTCCTCTTGTTAGCATAATGTTATTGCTAAGGTCATTTAAGGACTCAAAAGTTACCCATTTTTTGCTGAAAAAATATAACTCTCAAGAATTAATGAATTGAACTAAGATATATGGTAATGAGAGGGAACAACTATTTTATCCCCAGCGTATTCCTTCCTAAATACCTATTGCTTTGTTTGGTTGGTGTGATAAAGAGAGACATTCAATTAGGCCGTAGGTACTTCTCAGAGTTATTTCCATGGCATTAGTCATTCCATTCCATTTCTATCCCATTCTATTCCACCAATCATATGAGCCATTTTTTCTACAACTAATGGTAAGGGCGAGAGCTTGGACACATACTAACGACCCTAAAGAAAAAGAATGATAAAATCAACAATGCTCTCACCTGAGAGTATCAGTCAGTGAATGGAGGGCAGCTTTTGATGAAGTATAAGAACCTGCCCACGGTCCATTTGTCAAAGCAGCAACACTCCCCACGTTAGCTACTTTCCCATTTTTCCTAGTTGCCATGTGAGGGACAGCAGCTTGAATCATTCTCAATGATCCTGTAGGAAAGATGGAGAAATGCACAGGAAGGCTATACTTTACATTCACTTCACAGTTGCCAAGAGACTGAAAGAAAATGAAATAGGAATTGGACAAGTCTACATCATCGTAGATGAAAGACTCCATTTCATAATGTATGTAATGGATGGACTGCCCATGACGTCATTAAACTGAAGTTTACATGATTGTTTTGTCACAATTAACTAGGAAAATCCTCATGAGATCAGTTTAAACCGAAGGAAAGGCATCGACAATTTTCGACCAACTTGCTCAACGATACTAATGCTGTATAAAACCCCAGTAAATAGTAAATCCCACTGATCCAAAAATACAGCAGATACCTCCAATCTGAGCAGCAGACAAATGTTTTCCACTTTAAGCGATGCTTAAACAGAGAGATAGAATTTTGTTCCACCCATCATAAAGGAGTTCTATTGAAGCAGCAGAAAAGATCAAAGAGAAAAATCTGAAAACTATAAGCTGCAAGTTAGAATGGGGTGGCAGCTGAATGTTTTTGTTTTATTGGAAACATTGACTCTGGCAAATAAGCTTGACACTAAGACCACATACTAAAATGCAGTCCTATTTGTTTTTTACTGCCATACTGCTGTCTCTACTCTCTAGAACACACAAAAGGAGTGTGCCGTTCCTATGTCGAAAGGACATCCTATTCCACAATTCTAAACTTTTGGAATCTGAAACCTATTCCACGACCCTTTGAAACCCTCTTTAAACAATATATGGGTCTCCACGAGTCTCATGGTACCCATTACTTCCTATGGCAACATGTGATCTGCTTTGAATTGAGAATCTTCAGCCATAACATCCAGCTGTCATCAGTGATAAAAGAGATGCAATCATGTTACTTAATACTCAAGGTCAAAGTATTGTGCAATATGCTATGAATATAGTCCCAGGCTAATTGCAAGAATATGATGTTATGGTGAACAACATGCATACCAAATGTGTATGTATATAAAAAGAGATGCAGAAAAACAGCCTATGCGAACTATAGTTTTACAACTCTAATTTGAACCAATAGATCTAGAAGAATGTCTTTTTTCCTGGAGTTTTGACTATAAATAAAGGGATGTTATCAATACAGATAGTAATCTTTTTGCAGTACTTTATGTCTAGATCAATTTATTTAAGATTTCTGGATGAAGAGAACTGACAATGAAAGAATTTCTGATTGAGGAAATGAAATTACCAGACTTTGATATTGTGAAAGAAAGTATCTGAGTTACCTTTTGGTTCTAAACTACCCCTTTTTGTGGTTCACTGCAGGATTTACCTGTGCTTTCCATGTGATGTCTGGCTTAAAACTACTATAGACGTGATTGGCAAGGAGATGACTAAAAGCTAATCACCACGACAACTGACAAAAATGCTTTACAGCGTTTAAATATTCTGCATAAGCCTATTCTGTGTTTTTAAGCCAAACTTCTTGTACCAAGACAAATGCAGCATGGACAAAGTAGGAGTAGAATGCAGCTGCGCTGTTGCTATATCTTAGGATGCTGCTTTCAAACCAGGATACAAAGTTCATGTACTGTAAGTATTCTTTGGTGACACATCCAAAAGCTATACTGGACCCGTGATATAGGATCCTAAGAAATCGAGCTAAAGTCCAAGGGGTGGTCAGGCTATGAAATTGTTTGCACCACCTGATGGTGTGGAAACTGACCTATGTATTGTGTTGAAGGGCGCGTTTAATAATGATTCTATTTTTGAGAACAAATTCCTATCGAAATAATTTTTATTTATTTATTCTGTTTTAGGGAACGATTTCTAAACATTTTAAACCATTTGGTGATTATCCAAAATTTCGATTCGGAATAGAATTGCGTTTGTGCTTATTGATTTTGTTCCAAATTATTTTTTTTAATTTTTAAATATTTTTTTTTACTTTTTACTTTTTTTTTTTTTCTTTTTCCTTTTTCTCCTATTCTTCTTTTTCTTCAAGTGGCAGGTCGCCTCGCTGGCCCTCGTCGACCGAGCCTCATCGGTGACTAGGCGGGGCTGCGTAAGGCCTACCTAGCCACCGGCGGGGCTGGGCAAGGCCCGCCTAGCCACCAATGAGGCTCACCAGGGCTGGACGAGGTTGGCCTAGCCATCGGCCACTAGCGGCAGCGGTGGCGGCGAACGGTAGCGTACGGCGACGGATAACAACTGTGGGATGTCAATCGATGAATAAGAAGAAAAGAAAAGAAGAAGAGAAAAGGGAAAAAGAAGAGTGGGTTTTGATTCTTAAATTTATTCCTAGAACAAGAATTAATTTTTTTCTTAATTCTATTCCAAATCTATTTCAGGAAAAAAAGAAATAGAAATTTGTTCCCGAAAATAAAAATTTTACCAAACGCAATTTATTTCAAAATTACTCCTGAAAACAAAACGAAAAATCAGAATCAGGCACTATTTGGGTGGTTACCAAACAGCCCCTAAATCACACAAACACATCTCTATACTTTAAATCACTAAGTCAATCCCATTTGTTGCAATGGGAATCAATCCCATTAGACACACACATCTTCAGTCCTCTGACCATTAAGTCAATCCCATGGTTGCATCGGAAACAAGCACATCCCCAAGAGTTTGCCTCTTTCGGGTCGCTAGCAACAAACTGTGCAGATCCACCATCAGCAGGATAGACATTTTGAACAAAGGAGAAACTTCGAGCTGTCAATGTAAACCCTTACATCGACCAAAAATAAAAAATAAAAATGTAAAGCCTTACAAGTGGCAACTTGTACCATCTCGCCCGGCAGATTCACCAACAACAAAATCATCAGTCGTTAACAGTTAACAAGGACAGTCACCAGACTCGGTTCACCTCAATAAACAGCTGATAACTTCACCCAGGACACCGCATTTCAACGCAAAGCTCACAAATTGCCTCCGCACGTTCATCCCAGAAACCAAAATCAATCGACCCAAGAGCACAAGTCAAGCAACGAATCGAGACTGCGCAGAGAATAGACCAAATCATCAGCATCCATTACCATAGACGTTGGTATCGAAGGTCTTCTGGAGGGCGGAAAGCGGGATCTCCGAGAGAGGGCCCACGCACTGGACCCCGGCATTGTTGACCAGCACATCGATCTTTCCGAACTTGTCTATCACGTTCCCGACCACCCGCTTCACGCTTTCCTCGGACAGCACGTCGAGCTCCTGGAGATGGAACCTCGGGTCACCGTCGAGGTCGGCCATGGAGGCGCGGGACCGGCTGGCGGCGACGACGCGGCAGTCCCGGGCGGCGAAGGCCCGGGCCATGGCGTGGCCGATGCCGCCCTGGGAGCACCCGGTGATCAGGACCACCTGCTGCCCGTCGCCGCCGTTGCTGCCGCCGCTCGCCATCCGAGTCGAGAAATGGGTAGACCTGGATTGAGATCGAGACACGTAAAAAGGAAAGCTTTAACGGTGACAACGAAGGAGGCGAGAGTATACAGCTGCTCAGCCTGCTCTGCGTCGTGGAGTATTGCGGTGCGCTCTGTGTTGGGTGTGGTTTTGGCTTGGTCAGTTAGTCAACCCAGCAAAGCTTCTGGATGACACTTTCATTCCCTAATTTCCTCTTTTCTTTTTTTTTTTTTTTTTTTTTTTTTAAATTCTATTTTTTTAAATTAGATTAATATCAGAAAAAATCACAAATTAATATATCAGTGACAAAGTTACTTCAAATTAATTTTTTGACCATAAAAGCTTCTAAATTAATGTACTTATGACAAATTTATTCACGGTTAGTTTATGTTAAATTGCTGATTAGATAATGTGTGACTATTAATGGGTATGTATCGATTTATGCTTTTTCATGAGAAAAACTAATGAATGATAAATTTATTATAAATGTGTCAATTTGGGATTTTTCTTTATAGTAATTTTTTTTTTTTAGTCTAGGGATTTTTTTTTCTTTTTTTTAAAGCTCATGTGGAGTTAAGTCACGCGGCACGATGATTAGTGTACTTTTATTCAGCAATTTCCTTTTAATGGTCACTTTAAGAAATTTCTAATTTTACATATTTAACTTGTATGCCCGTTTTGATGATAAATCATTCATCCATATATTAGAAGTAAAAGACTTGTACATATTGCTCCAACAAATAAGACAAAACATCTGTATCAGATGCTGGCGCTTTTATGCCATCTCAGCCACATACTGCTCCTTCAAGTGAGTCATATCATGCTATCGTTGTTAACCATCAAACCATTCATCGGAATCAGGGCTCGGTGGCGTCTTAGAGTTCATATTTACTTCCGAACTAGCGTACGGGTACATTAACTTAACCATAAAACCATTCAACCCTATGAGCAATGATGTCCTCCTTCGGGTAAGTTAACTTAACATCCCAATCATGTCACCTGGACCACGCCATATGCATTGAGTGCAATGGTACTTTTGAATCAAAAGTCGTTACCCGTCGCGCGGAAACAATCAATGCTTTGCCTCCTAATACAATATAGACAGTTGGTTACTAAACTTTATCATTAAAGGTAGCCTATATTGTAATAGACCTTTCACCTACCTTATTTCATCTCGAGCATCTCGCAACTTAACGTGATTAGTAACTCGTTTTCTAACCCAAATTTTCCCTGACGTGGTGTAAATCCACCACCAAATGAGCCCCTTAATTCCCTGTCGATGTTTTACTTGTTGACGGATAAGCAAGGGGAAGCAAGTACGAGGTCACCCATTCCCGGGCGATTCTCCCACCTTGTCGATGAGCAATTTAAGGACTTACTCAAGTCCAAGCAATATGTGTTGAGTGTAATGGTACCTTTGAGTCAAAAGTCATTACCTATCGCACGGAAACAATCAATGGCTTTGCCTCAGCAGTCAATTCCTTTAACTCCACAACAACCCTTGCTCGTGAGTCAACAACCGCCCGTACCTTCTAGTTTTCGGCCACTTCAGCCACCAGGCATGGTGTACTGTAGTCAGCAGCGACATTCCCAGTAAAATGGCGATAATGAGATTGCATATTCTGTGGCAACTTTTTCGGGACAAATTTGAGTAATTTTGTGGAGAGTTTGGTTGCCGGTTAACAGGTGAGACCATTCGAAATATTATACAAGGCAAAAGCATTCATAGAGCAGCTGAAATAATGTCATCTTGAGGTTTGAATTGTAACCTTGAATTGTGTTTTGAATGTAGGTTCTGTTCAATATAAACTGCCGATCTGACCATTAGTACTCCTAGTAAAGCCGGCAAAAATCATTGGGTGCTTTGACCTATACATCTACTCTCTTACGAACCACTGGTCTGGACATGGTGAGCATGTCGATCGTTGAGCGGTAGCAGGTAGTGTGTGCATATGAGCTGGTTTTGCATTGATAGGTTTCAACATTGGTAACTAAGCTAATTGCTAGGTTAGTTTAGGACTAAACCATAGGTTGTAAGTCAATTACTTGAGAATTGGGAGAAAGTAATCTGGTCTCCTGTAATTTGCGAGTCTTGGACCATAATTTCAGGTTTCTCTTTCGGACTCGAGTCCCAGCTTAATGTCCGTAAGCTATTGAGAAATAAACAGACGAGAGGATCTGGAGACATAGTGGTGTTTTGCAATTCTTATCGATGCACGGACCTCAAGAGCGAATCGAGCCCTTTGAGCCTGCGCTGCTAGCAAAAAGTGTTCCATGGTTTCATTCTGAGCCCCGCACGGGTTTTTCCTTATGACCCTTGACTGGTAGGAGGCCATTGCTGTCGCTCCAAATTTCAAAGACAAGGGCAAACGGTTACTATCCTCACGATTGTTATTGTGGGCTGTGGGTGGAATGTGGGGACATCCCCTTTTGCTCAAGTCACAGCGAACCACACCTCGTAATTTCGAGGACGGACGCACCATATGTGAACCCCAGCTCGTCCTTGCGCTTAACGCCTAAAACTTTAGGGTTAGGGACGGTCTTTGGGCCGTGGCTAGAGAAGCCCGGGAAACCCAGACCAACTTGATTGCGCTTGCAAAAATGAAGAAAAGAATGCAAAAAAAAAAAAAAAAAAAAAAAAAAAAAAAGGCATAGACATTGAAATGCAGAAAATATCATATTCATACACAAAAGCCAAGTTTTCAATTAAAACCTAAGGCAGAGAGAACAAATAAGGCTCGCAACCTGTGAAAACATAGGCTCGAGGAGGAAAAAGTATAAAAACAAAGTAGGAGTTTCAGTTGAAATCCTGAAAAAATATTAAGAAATTGCCCTTGCCAAGCCGAACTATAATAAGTTCGGGCGAAAAAGATCAGGGTGTTGATTTTAGACTCAATAGAGAAATTTATCTGGACCTCTTCGCCATATCTACTCGTGCCGAGGATAGTACTTTAAGAACGTTACATTGCCTAGGTTCATAACAGAGAAATATGTTCCACTAATTATTCAAGCGATATATTACGCAGCACCAACCTCACTAGCATCCATCTGGGCCAAATGACAGACGAATGGCCAATTTAATAGAAAATAAAGTTATTAACCTTACATACCAAATGCAATTGCCTAAACCTTTCAATTGGTTAAACCAAATCCTAAACCTTTACTTAAGAAAAGACAAACAAGTCCTAAATCTTTCAATTGATTTAATTAAGTCCCAGAGCTTTACCAAATGATGCAATTAATTCATAAGACACAACTTTTAGGACTTTTAGTCCACTTTTTCCACCCATTTAATCATACTCATGTAAGTCAACAGTTTCCCCACCATTCTTCACAACCTTTTTTTTTTCCTCCATTTTCCTTATCCTTATTTTTTGGGAAGCACAGTTTTGTGTTCTGCAAGTTGCGGGAACAAGCCAAAAGAATACAAAGAGAGATGCCAACGCTGGCTCATACCTAACATTTCATCGCCTTCCTCATTAAGAAATCCCGAATGAAGATTGGCAGATGGTATGCAATACTGCTCACAGTTGAATATTGGCCATAGGAGAACCAAGCGGGAGGATTCTTTCTTAATATTGTGGACACAGCCTCCTTGGCAAACTCTTCAGTAGGGGTCGCTTTGATTCCTTGAGAGAAGTAAGCCCTGTCACGGATCACTGCCTCAAATGGCTTATACAGCTTCCACTCAGGCATCTTGTTGTAGCTTGCAACGGCAGAACTTCCTATGTTTGATTTGATAGCACCGGGGGCAATGTTGATGACGTCGATTCCAAGTGGTTTTAGCTCCAACCTGCTCATTCCAAATAACGAAATGTTACCCGAACACAATTTCACTGTGCCTTGTTCTGGACCTACATATTGTCATATGAACCCACATCAACAGATTGGCCAGTACAAGAATGTCCTCTTGTTAGCATAATGTCATTGCCAAGGTCATTTAGGACTCAAAAAGTATGTAACCTTTACTTTTTTTTCCCGAAACAAAGAACTCTCAAGAGTTACTGAATTGAACTAAGATATTCGGTAAAGAGAGGGAACGACTATTTTATTCCTAGCATATTCCATCCTGAATATCTATTGCTTTGTTTGTTTGGTGTGATCAAGAGAGACATTGAAATAGGCTGTAGGCACTTCTCAGAGCTATTTCCTCAGAATTAGTCATTCCATTCCTTTCCTATCCCATCCTATTCCACCAATCATACTATGATTTTTTTCCAGGGCAAGAGCTTGGACATATACTAACCACCCTAAAAAAAAAATAATAATGATAAAATCAACAATGCTCTCACCTGAGAGTATCAGTCATTGAATGGAGGGCAGCTTTTGATGAAGTATAAGAACCTGCCCACGGTCCATTTGTCAAAGCAGCAACACTCCCCATGTTAGCTACTTTTCCCTTTTTCCTAGTTGCCATGTGAGGTACAGCAGCTTGAATCATTCTCAACGATCCTGTAGGAAAGATTGAGTAATGCACGAGAAGGCCATACTTTACACTCACTTCATAGTTGCCAAGAGACTGAAAGAAAATAAAATAAGAATTGGACAAGTCTACATCATTTTAGATGGAAGACACCATTTCATAATGTATGTAATGGATGGACTGCCCATGAGATCAATAAAATAAAGTGTACAAGATTGTTTTGTCACAATTAACTAGGAAATCGTCACAAGATCAGTTTAAACATAAGGGAAGGCATTGACAATTTTCAACCAACACTTGCTCAAGGATTCTAATGATGTATAAAACCCAAGTAAACAGTAAATCCCACTGATCCAAAAATACAGCAGATACCTCCAATCTGAGCAGCAGACAAATGTTTTCCAGTTTAAGCCATGCTTGCACAGAGAAATAGAATTTTGTTCCACCCATCATAAAGGAGTTCTATTGAAGCAGCAGAAAAGATCACAGAGAAAAATCTGAAAACTATAAGCTTGCAAGCTAGAACAGGGCGGCAGCTGAATGTTTTTGTTTTATTGGAATCATTGACAGTGGCAAATAAGCTTGACACTTAGATCACATACTAAAATGCAGTCTTATTTGCTTTTTACTGCCATACTCTCTAGAACACACAAAAGGAGTGTGCGGTTCCTATGTTGAAAGGACATCCAACATAAGTAGACACAATTCTAAACATTTGGAATCTGAAACCTATTCCACAACCCTTTGAAACCCTCTTTAAAAAATATTTGGGTCTCCCCAAGTCTTATGGTACCCATTACTTCCTACGGCAACATGTGATCTGCTTTGAACTGAGAATCTTCAGCTGTAATATCCAGCTGTAATATCCAGCTGTCATCAGTGATAAAAGAGATGCAATCGTGTTACTTAATACTCAATGTCAAAGTATTGTGCAATATGCTATGAATATAGTCCCAGGCTAATTGCAAGAATATGATGCTACTGGTGAATAACATGCATGCCAAATGAGTATGTATATAAGCAGAGATGCAGAAAAATTGCCTATGCGAACTATGGTTTTACAACTCTAATTTCAACAATAGATCTAAAATAAAGTCTTTTTTCCTGGAGTTTTGACTATAAATAAAGGGATGTTATCAATACAGATAGTAATCTTTTTGCAGTACTTTATGGTCTGGATCAATTTAAGATTTCTGGATGAAGAGAACTGACAATGAAAATATTTCTGATTGAGGAAATGAAATTACCAGACTTTGATATTGTGAAAGAAAGTATCTGAGTTACCTTGGTCTTAAACTACCCCTTTTTGTGGTTCACTGCAGGATTTACCTGTGCTTTCCATGTGATGTCTGGCTTAAAACTACTATAGACTTGATTGGCAAGGAGATGACTAAAATCTAATCACCACGACAACTGACAAAAATGCTTTACAGCGTCTAAACATTCTGCATAAGCCTATTCTGTGTTTTTAAGCCGAACTTCTTGTACCAAGACAAATGCAGCATGGACAAAGTAGGAGTAGAATGCAGCTGCGCTGTTGCTATATCTTAGGATGCTGCTTTCAAACCAGGATACAAAGTTCATGTACTTTAAGTATTCTCTGATGACACATCCAAAAGCTATACTGGACCCGTGATATAGGATCCTAAGAAATTGAGCTAAAGTCCAAGGGGTGGTCAGGCTATGAAATTGTTTGCACCACATGATGGTGTGGGGAACTGACCTGTGTATTGCGTCTAAATCATACAAACACATCTCTAATCTTTAAATGACTAAGTCAATCCCATTTGTTGCAATGGGGAATTGATCCCATTAGACACACACATCTTCAGTCCTCAGACCATTAAGTCAATCCTATGGTTGCATCGGAAACAAGCACATCCCCAAGAACTATCTCATCCGCAGGACCACCTATGTCGTAAGGGTTTCACTCTTTCTGGTTTCTCGCAACAAACTGAGCAGATCCACCATCAGGAGGAGAGATTTTGAACAGAGCAGTAACTTCGAACTGTCAATGTAAAGCCTTACAAGTAGCAAATGTACCATCTCGTCCGGTACAATCACCAACAACAAAATCTTCAGTCGTTGACAGCTAACAAGGACAGTCACCAGAACTCGCCCCACGTCCATAAACAGCTGATAACTTCACCCAGAACACCGCATTTCAACACACAAAGCTCAGAAATTGCCCCCACGCGTTCATCCCAGAAACCAAAATCAATCAACCCAAAAGCACACGTCAAGCAACGAATCGGGACCGTGCAGAGAATAGACCAAATCATCATCATTCATTACCATAGACGTTAGTATCGAACGTTTTCTGGAGGGCGGAAAGCGGGATCTCCGCGAGAGGGCCCACGCACTGGACGCCGGCATTGTTGACGAGCACATCGATCTTTCCGAACTTGTCGATCACATTCCCGACCACCCGCTTCACGCTTTCCTCGGACGACACGTCGAGCTCCTGGAGATGGAACCTCGGGTCACCGTCGAGGTCGGCCATGGAGGCGCGGGACCGGCTGGCGGCGACGACGCGGCAGTCCCGGGCGGCGAAGGCCCGGGCCATGGCGTGGCCGATGCCGCCCTGGGAGCACCCGGTGATCAGGACCACCTGCTGCCCGTCGTCGCCGCCGCTCGCCATCGGAGTCGAGAAATGGGTAGACCCGGATTGAGATCGAGACCCGTAAAAAGGAAAGGAGGCGAGAATATAGAGCTGCTCAGCCTGCTCTGCGTCGTGGAGTATTGCCGTGCGCTTTGTGGTGGGCGTGGTTTTGGCATGGGTGAGTGAGTCAACTCAGCTAAGCTTCTGGATGACCGTTTCATTTCATAATTTCCTTTAAAAAAAATTGGATTAATATTAAGAAAAAGTATAAATTAATACATCCGTGATAAATTTATTTCGAATTAATTTTTGACTTTAAAAATTCTAAATTAATGCACCTACGATAAATTTATCTACGGTTAATTTTTGTTAAATTGCCGATCAAATGACATGTGGCTATTGATGAATATATTAATTTATAGTTTTTCATAATATTAATTTAATTAGATGAAAACTAATGAATGATAGATTTATCATAAATGTATTAGTTTTTGTTATTTATAATATTAATTTTTTTATGAGTCTAGGGAATTTTTTTTTTTTTTTTGAAGACGAAAAATGTTTAGTCATCAAAACTAACTTTACCACCAAGCCTTAGCTCGCAACTCGATAAAGCTCGCATGGGGTTAAGTCACGTGACATGATCATTTGTGTGCTTTTATTCATCAATTTCCTTTTGGTGGTCACTTTAATAATTTCTAATTTTGCATATTTAACTTTTATGCCTATTTTGATGATAAATCTTTCATCGATTTATTAGAAGTAAAAGAATTATACATATTTTGATAATAAACGTTAAAAAAATAGTTTTGATGTAAAAGTTATTCATTAAGAAACAAATTTCCATTAGGGTTTCATAAAATGTCTCATTTTAAAACCTATCAAACCATGCAAGTTCCATGGATCCCACAAATTCCACGACATAGACCCCTAATTTCGAAATTGAATATAGTAAGATCTAGGGTTCAAAATTGGAGAAACTCAAAATTTCCTAGGTGGACTATGGCCTTGGTCGAGAGCAAATAGCAAGGAAGTCGGATCTTCCGTAATAGAAGATTTTGCCATGGCATTTTTATAAATAATACATTTATTTCGTAAAAAATAAATGGTGTATAATATATTTTCATAAAAATGATCACTTGTATTTCTTATAAAAACGAATGAATGAAATCAAAGGTAAAAATGAAAATGATTACGTGGATAGCCACATAAACGCCACGTTGGTGCTGACATGGCTGACTTGACTAGTAAAGAGAGCCTGAAAGTTGGACCCCTTTTTACATAAGCACGATAGCCCTTCTCCATCTACGTAAACCCATCTGCTAGATGGCAGACGGCTTGATGAAATAAATCTATAATACTATTGCCTAGATGCTCGCTTTATGCCATAGATTTCCCCTTTTAGTGAAGTTCTCAAACAATCCAGGTAGAAGCACTAGTAGTCTATTATGAAATGGAAGCAAATGGAGCGACATTAGAACTCTACACCATTTTTTGGCCATTTTTCTTAGTGCTCCTCTTTCTTAACAATAATATGCATATTATTATTGAGGCCAGCTCCACATTGTTTTTGTTTGGCTAAAATAGACCCGTTTTAAGATGATTAACCAGAGTAGCCTTTTAACTCGGCTAAGCATGTAATGATGTTTAGTGACGCATTACTTAGGCGATTATCATCCATGAATTGCCACTTTCTTATCTCAATTTACTTCAAGAGGTGGCAAAAATATCACATAATGTGCACTTTGTTAGAAACTCAATTTAGGAATTACTTCCGTCTGTCCCCACTAGGAACAATCAATTCTTGGTTTGGTTCGGTCTCACCCAGAATTGAGAATCGGACCAAAAGGACCTAGTTCCCAAATTTTGGAATTGAGTATCAAGCTTCTTGGTCTTGGGACTTGACCATCATACTGATCTAGTTCCCAAGCGGTCTATGGATTCACAATAATTCCTATTCTTTAAATGTGTTAAAACACAACCACTGTGATTCGCCCCAGTGGACACCCTTTCAACATGGAAGGGGAAGGTGAGCGGTTCAAATCTCTACCTTCTTAGGGGGATGGGGTGGGGATAAGTAAGTTTCAGGAATAGGTTTCGACTCTCACGCCCTACAAGAGTTAGGGTAAAAATCTAAACATGAGTGTAGAATAGGAATAGAGTAGGACTGACAAAAAAAAAATTGTGTTAAAACACATTAAATTCCACACACACACACTCAAAGACCAATTGGTTATTTATGGGCCATCAATTCAAAGCTACCACATGTAGTGGAGGTGTGAAAATTGACTCATGAGAGGCGAACAAGGAAAGAGGAGACAATGCGTGAGAAATAAAAATATATAAATAAAAAATAATCATTCTAGTTTGGGTGGTTCAATTTCCTAGGAGTCGAGACTGGACCGAAAATTACCGGTTCCAATTTTATGAAATCGAGAATTGGAGCAATGTCTTTAGGAACTGCTTATAACTGGTAGATTCAATTTGGTTCGGATGATTCCCGATTCGGGTGGTTGCTAGTTCGGGTGGTTCATATTACTTGCCCCTAGTCCCCTCAATCTCAAAATCAACAAAACTTCACAAGATTTAAAAAAAAAAAAAAAAAGCAAAGAGAAGACCAAGATTAAACTTTTTCATGATACTATTTAACACCTCCAGTCATGAACAAATTAATAGTCTTTTGCTATCGTTTTCGTTCAAAAGGAAATCGGAGAAAATTTATTAACATTTTGGAGATTTAGTTAAATCTCGTATCCAAATGAGAGAGATAATGAAATGAAGAGAAATAGAGAGTACTGTTTAGCCGTTGCGCTTAAAAATATGTTGTTTTAGGAAAAAGAAGTTGTGGGAAATAGCCCGGCCATTTATATTTCATTCTCTCTGTCTTTATCATTCCATCAATTTATTTGTGCCTTCTCATTAATTAATGTCCTTTTTGTACAGAAAATATACAGGACTTGAGAAATAAATGTACTTCTGACATGCAAAGAAAAAAAGGAAAAACACTTAGGATATTAACATAGAAAGTAGAAACAGTACGAAATGTCTCACCTAAACACATAATAAATAATAATTCTATATTTTGTACTTCATTGTCCCATCATCATATTTTGTTAGAAAATGCACACGAAAATGCGAATATCCGTTCCTACATGTGCTGGCCTCGGTTTAATAGTCACTGACAATATTAATTCCTATGATCATTTATTTTCCTGTCCAAAGTTATGGCATCTGATGCCACGGACAAGTCCTCCCCAAAGCTTTTGAAAATCTACGCCCAACGCCCCTCGCTCGTTTCTCTTGCCTTTTTACCACGCACGTTTTGGCTGTCTTTTCATGTTCGGACATTCCATGTACTGCAAATGAAGCGTTTATGTGGTAAATATCGTCTAGAACTTTAGGAAATTGATAGTGTGATTTTGATCAATGAACCAACCCATTACATGTGTCATGGGGACATTGATAGGGACGGATGGTAATTTCCAACGGGTTTGGACAATATCAAGTGACATTTTGTAGACTGATGGTCTGATATTGATAAAACACGATTTCAACATCATTTCGCCTGAGCACACAATGACAATATCGATATCTAAAAGATTGTGCATGTATAGGTCTCTAAAATGGTATTAATGTCATTTGTAATACCGGGAAAGATAACACAAATAAATTTCGAATTTTAGCTTAATATATAATGTGATTCTTGAATTTTCATTTATTCAATATAATCCATTAACTTTTGATACATATTTAATTTAGTTCCCGTTAAAGTAATTAAATATTAAATAATATATTTTCATTTAACAGCGTATACTTTTAGAATAATCAACAGTGATCTCACAAAATCTCATATGATATCAAAGTAGTAAGTTTTGACTTTAAATCTTTTCATATCCCATTTACCTCTCAAACTAAATTTTCATGCTTAAGATCAGACTAAGCATGTGGTAGTGTTAGAATAATTAAATATTAAACCACGTGTTTTCATTTAATAGCTTTAATCTTTAGAATAGTCGGTAGTGATCTTACAAAATCTCTTAATTTCTAAATTAAATGGAAATGTGAGGTTCAATCAGAGCACAAAATCCCGGTGCCTTGACTCATAGGTCGTGGTGCAGATTGATTTTCCGGTGAAGCTTCAACTAAGCTCGTGGTTCATACTTCAAGTTTTAAACCGTCCATGCTCCCGCAAATTTGTCAGTACTTGCCGATATTCGACAAGTTTCTTAGTTGACAACTTAATTATGGTTGATTCGTCAGTATTTGCTGTGCTTCTAATTTTATGAGCTGTATAAATTCATGCGTATTCTCCACAATTGGCTCCATCCTGCCTTTGGCATTGTAGTAAAACCACCAATGAGATTCCCATAATATTCAACTGGTTTAGATTACATTTGGCTCAAATTGTGATGATTTTATCTAGGGCAAATTTCTTTGTCGGCTTCCAAGCCTGCATTTATGGTCAGTTATAGCATGAGCTGTATATCCTGCTTAAATTAGCTGAATTTGTATATGCTGGCATCTTCCTCCCAAAATTCCAGCATTGAAATCGTGAATAACAATGCCATAACATGTGAACCACTCATGCATTTACTGTCCGGCCAAAGAAGTAGATATGTAATGTTTAATGTCTATCCCTTAATTCTCTATTGCTTTGGAATCGTTCCTGTATGATGAATAATTCATTATTACTCTAAAAGGCATAGACAAGCCTATCCTCTTCAAGGATCACATAGTTCTCTTAGCATTAGTATCTATAACGAATCAGATCCTTCACAAATTAAATGGCAAAGAATATAAGATTACATGCTTATTAACCTCAGATAGTACACTGATCTAAGAATGCCAATATTAATCCTAATGTAATAGAAATTCACAAAGCTTTCACTGTGCACACTAATCGACTCTCTAAATTCAATCAATTTACAAATAAAAATATCGAACACCTTTGACATCTTTTAAAAGAATATTAGGGAAAATTACCAAAAAATAAACTTTTTGTAACTATGTCAATTCAATCATAAACTTATTTTTCTGGTTAATTGAGTTCTAAACCCTTTACAATTGTGTTAGTTAAATTATTTTGGCCAAAATTGCTCGGCTGATGTTGATGTAGCCGCTAGCTTGCGCCGAAGACATTTTTTAATAATATTTTATTTTTTGAATTATTTTATTAATTTTTTCATCTTTTTTACCCCCTCTCTCCCTCCCCCTCCTCCTCCCTTCTTCCTTTGGCTCGGCGACGGCCCACCCTCGCTAGTCGTCCGATTGAGACAACCACGTGACCTCACCTCGCCATCATTGGATGAGGGTGAGCTCACCCAGCCACTTGTGGAGAGGCGAGCTCTCCTAGTGACGGCGAGGCAAGCCCTCACCAGATTTGATAGGGGCTTGCCCTGCCAGTGACTACATGAGCTTGCCCTTGCCTAGTGATAGCGAGGCGACCTCGCCCGATTGCTTTAGTTTGGCAATTGGCCAGCCCTTCCTTCTAGTTGGTCATTGGAGCTAGAGGAAGGAGGGAGGGAGGGAGGGAGGGGAGAGAGAGAGAGAGAGAGGGGGGTAAAAAAGATTAAGAATTGATAGAATAATTCAATAAATTAAAATTAAAATTAAAAGTTGTCGCCGGCCGGCTGGCCAATTTTGGCCGTAAGGACTGAATTGGAATATTTATAAAAGGTTTATGATTGAATTAATGAAAAAAAAGTTTATGATTAAATAAGTACAAATGTAAAAGGTCCATGACTTTTTTTGGTAATTTTCCCGATCATGGCCGAAGAAACTGTTAAATTCCAAATAAAGATAATTGTATTTGTCTCGACCATAATGACATTTTTAGTTTTCGTTTGCTCAAAAAGATGTGTAGTTTTCTATTTATTGTATCATACTATCTTTCGTGTTAATTTATCACTCAATGTTTTTAGGCTGTGTTTGGTTGGCCGGATATGATAACTTTTATCCTATGCGGTGTTTTGAGAGACACGAAAGTTGGATATGACCAGATGTAGTTTGATAAAAATCCCACCTAGGGGGTGGGATAAATCTAGATAAGATTTGTGAAATTTTAAAAATTAAATTTTTTTCTCTCTTACTTTCCATCTCCCGTTGTCGCTACAGTTCAAATCTGGCTGGAGTCGTGGCGACCATGGGAAGACGGAGCTGACTAGGCCGATGACACCACTGGTCCATGATCGACGAGGTGAGGTCTGGAGCCAAGGTTTGTCGCCAGATCTAGAAATGGAAGTTGATCTCAACCCTTCGCGTTGCAGATTTCATTCTAGGTCATCCATACAGAGCGACATTGAAGCTCAGAAAAGCAAGGAAGAATAGAAAGGCGCAGGCAAAAAGCTCAGGCGTTTTCTGAGATTGTTTCCATCATCTCTCATAAAACTACCCCCTTCCCCTTCAATTCTCCAAATCCCATCTCGTCCTCTCTCCTCTCTGTTCAGCAAACCGTAGAGACCCAGATTCTTAAATGATGAATTCAATAACCTGAAATCTCCGGCAAAGTGCAAAGCTTTTTTTTCTTGAGTTCAGTTATTTATTGAAGATCCACACGATTGTTTATCTCCAGCAAAGAAAATTCTCAGTGCCCTTTTTTGCCCACTTTTAGAGTATTGAATTCTCTGTGGAAGCTGAGTTGAGCAAAAACGGCCTCCTCCTCTGCTTCACGAGGAAGAGGGGATTTTTTATAAACACAGTTTATTCATAATTTTAATCTTGCAAATCCAATATTTATTTAGATAATATTTATTTATATTGATGTTATATCCGGACATCAATAGACAATGGGTGGGACATTTGAAATACTATCCAGCAAAAATATTGGGGCGATCAAATGTAACCTTAAAGAATACTTTCTCCATCCTTAGTTTTTACTAGGTTTGTCCCATCAGAAACGATATCAAATAATATAAGTGAGACTAAAGAGTTTGATTGACGTGAGGAGTCTTTCAAATTGACTAAGATTGTACTTATATAGTAGAAAAATTTAATGATGTTTGGCTTTCAGCTTTATAATAAATTTATAGGAAAATGACACTAAAAATATCAAAAGTCGTTTACGGTGCTTATTTTAATATTAAAATTTTTTGTCAGCTCACTAAAGTATTAAATCGGATAAAAAAATCATGTAAGAAATTCCGACAAAAGAATTACGTAGCTTTTAATAAAAGATAGTCCACGTGGACTTTTTTGGCTGATGTCCAACGAATAAGAAAAGAAAATATGGGCAAATTTTTTTCATTAATCTCTCTCATCCGTCATCCTCTTCGGGAGCTCGCTCTCTACATTAATGGCGCCGGCCCTCTTCCTCACCTGCACGCCTCCGGTCCCTCTTGCTCGAAAAACCCCTCTAGTCATCCCCTCTCTCCGAGTTTGATCTCTGCCCCTTCCTCCATCGTTGCCACCAGTGGAGTCGCCACTAGATCTAGCCGAGCTACGCGGACGCTCACGAATCACTCGTCCATGTCACTCGCGAACCACCCGTATTGTCTTCGGCAAGCTTGGCCGAGAGGCCTTGTTGTCGTGTCTTCAATTTTCACTTTTCAAGAGTTCGCCTACCTGTCTTGAATCTCTGTTCACCCACTCCCGAAGCTTCAGACATGCGTCCCGCACCCCGTCGATGTGGCCGGGCAAAGCAATGTCCTCTCGAGTAGATTCTAGAAAAGCTGTGCAACAGATTCAGTTTTCGGTGTTTGATAGTATATGATTCAATTTTTTTAGGGTATATACACAAGTCATATACAACTTAGAAGGAGGGATGGGGCACAGTCTCCACAAACACATTTTTCACACGAAAAAGAAAGCAAAAGCTCTCGATGTTATGGAGCTCCCAGATCGTCATCCACTCTTAATCTCTGGAATATTATCCGATTTGCCATGAACTGTCGTGCTTTACTCTCTATTCTACGATTCGAACACCTAAAGAACTCGGATCCGGCTCAACACACCATTGTTGACTTTGATTCTCGGCTTTTTCGTCACTCTGTTTTACTCTACTTTACGGCAAGAAGTTACAAAGTGATGAAACTGCTTTCGGAATCTATTCATTCACTTTGATTCCCATAGACAGTGATAACTAAACTTTCTATCCTTGATCTTGTCACAAATTGAAACTCCATCATTGTCCATATACAAGAGAGTGTCTTGACTCCTCGTTTTGTTAGTGCTTAGACCGAAGTTGAGGTGGAGAGTTTACCTTCTCAATTATCAAGGAGGAGTGGGTTGGGCCCTCATGACTGCGGAGGTCGGGATGAGTAGGTGGAGCAGCTTCTTCGTGGCTTGCCAGAACATGGTGTATTGAGGTGGCGGGATTCATTCAATAGCTGGTTAGGTTTTGAAATTGGGATTTTTTTTTTTTCTCGATTTAGCAATTTAGGGTTTTCATTTCGAGGAAAGCTACTCATGACATCGTTTCTTGCTCTAGATGTTGACTAGACCCTTCGGTGAGCCTCATCGGCTTAAGAAATTGATAAAAAATGGCTACATCAGATTTCCGGCCATATAGATCAGAGTTAGCACTAAAAAAATTGTCCTAAAAAAATTTAGCACTTAAATGAGCTCTCGAAAATTTTTGACACTAAAATGATCATTTGAGACGACTTATTGGCACTTTTACTTCTCCCGTAGTTTACTAGCACATCCAATAATGACATTGAATATTGATCATCAATTTGTAGCGTCCACAATTTCAATTGAGCAAAATCATTAATAATCTATGATTTGATCCACCAATTTTCCTTATAAATAAAGTTAAGACTAAAGATGTGCATTTTATAAGTGAATTATATAATTCCAACCTAACCTACCATTTATCATATTGAATCCAAAATATCCTGGTGTATCCACTAATAAAGAGAATGACCAATTATTTGTCTATTTATACAGCTCTCATCTTTTGATTCTCCTCGCTTAAATATCTGATTAATCTTGAGTCATAATCTTATCTTTTCCTTGTATACAACCATCTCTGTCAACAAATGATGAAGTTATTCTGCCTACTTCTATAATCTTTTTACAAGAAACCTATTAATGCATTTAAACTATTGTCCACGGTTTCATAAAAAATTATGGTCCACACTCCTAATGTCAGTAGGAGATGCACAATCATGCACTCCAACTTGAAAAAGTTGGATCAGCAAATTACCAAAATAAGCTATTTTCATGACCCCGACTATGCTAAAGGTATGAATTTTCAAAATTAACATCATTTTAACTTAATTATTTTTGTCTTAATCTGACTAATTATCAGTCCTACGTGTGAAGTTAATGGTTGATGTAACTTCCCAATGCTAACTTGTTGGGAGCTTGGTGACACTGACGGGTATAACATTTTGAGTATGGATTATTGAGTTGCCGCATTGTCAAAGCAAAATCATCAATAATTTGTGGTTCCTTACGTTAATCGTTTGTGATTTGATTCATCCATTTTCAAATATCACCTGTCAAATCTGATAAGGGCTCACAGTAATGGAGTGAGCTTCCCTTAATTTTTTCATCCCTAAGAAATGAACTTTTGTTGCACGAAACATCCATCTCCTTTCTAGTTTATTATACCCATCTCTTATACAGTTGCTTCCAATTTTTCTCTATGTCGCTAATGAAAAGTTGGCCATTCGTTAATGAAGCTTCTACAATCTTGCACTGCATGCTAAATAATCCAAGAAGCACTCCCCGACCCATTTAGCCCTTCGAAGACAATTTTAGTATACACTTTCGACATTCGCTCTCTCTTCATTGGGTAATTGTTTCGGTAGAATTTTCCTACGACCAAATAATTTTCACCGAAAGTTGTTCTTCAGTTTTTATTTAAGGAAACTGGGCATCTGCACCAATTTTGGACAAAAAATATCACAGGCTAATAGGAATTTAACTTCTTCAATCCTAAAAGCACTGCACAATCCCAAATCAAGTCGGAATCCAATTGATGACAAAGCCTGAGAATTACAAACTCAATAATGTGACAAGGTGTAAATAAGTTACGATGGAATTTAATTCACATCACAGCTTGAGAATATAAAAATATAATCTCGGAATTTAATTGTCGATGCGGTACCTAAGATAAAGATATACGCTGCAATTTAATTGATGATGTGGATTTGAAAGCTACAACTAAAAAAGATAAAGTGCAAGTAAATAAAGATAACGAGTGGATCTGCTTGATTTGTGTGGGAGGACTTCTGATGGACAGCTAGCAGTATTTATAATAATTTATGGTAACCTACCTTCTGATGGAACTTGTCTCTATTTCCTTCAGCCACTTCTGTCGGTTACCTTCACATCTCAATAACTGCTCTTGCCTCTTGTCTTTCTTCATAAACAGTAGCAATGGGTGTGCCATGATCTTATCTTTAGATTGTAACCGCTACCTCAGAAAACGTGCGCCTTTGTTCTCAACTGCTTCCTTAATTTTAAATTCCAAAACAGCTTGCCAATGCCCCTTCAAAAATATTCATCACAGCAACTTTATTGGCTACCGACTTTCAACCGCGTATTTTGATAGCTGAATATGTGGCACTGATGAACATCATCATTAATAAGCATAAGTTAGTCCTTGCCCTTATAGATGAGATGACGTATCTGCAGTGATATTCACATGCTACACACGCGACTGCCCATATTCAGGTGCCATTCGTGTGTTTGTCCTTACCAGACTAGCAAGTGGATTATTATTGGTGTCACCAATGATATAATCAAGAGCTTCTGGCACCGCTAGGGTTTTGGCTTGTATAGCCGAATGACTTCTGGGGTTTCAGATTGTGTAGCTGAATCAGATGGAAATCTTTGTAATTTTCCTCCTATTATGTTTCCTTCATGGTCACTAATAGCGAAAGCCTAAGCTCCTGGCTCCTTTTGTGATGAAAAAGCCCCATCTGAATTAATTTTTATCTCCCGAAGCTTTGGCGCATTCCATCCGTCTAATCGAGATACGGAGTCATAATGTCTTCTCGAACTCAATTGTTCTCACACCTTGTTAAAAGCTTTCAAGTTTGAAGTCACATCTTGGATCACCCCATAAGTGGCGGGCTTCACTTGACAAAAGTTTGATTATTACCTTCATTCTAGATTTGGCAAAAGATTGTGGAAACTTCTTCTTTTAGACGGCGATGAAAACAAATTTGACCGATTAACTATATTTTTGAACCAATATTTTATTCATGACGATCTGGCTATGATTCGCGCAAGCCATTGTGCCCGTATCCGATTTTCCCAAATGCAAAGAAGAAAGATATGTTCTGGAGTTTTTGGTTTGCACTTGGATAGAGAGCACAATGGCGAAGGCAAGATCTTTCTCTTATGAAGGTTTTCGATCGTGGGTAATGCGACTTGAAACAGGTTCCACAAAAAAATGCTTTATTTTCAGCTGCACATCGAGAAACCACGAAGGTCTCCATTGAGTCGTAGGCGCAGGGTGTGATGAGAAAGTAGATTCCTCGATTTCAACTAGGGTCCTTTGCCTTGTCCCTCATGTCCGCTCGTCACAGTGCATTGTCCATTCTCCGTTGGTGTCTATATCAGTCTGTCTTTTGAGTTTGCATGCCCAGGAAGAATTGCGAGAATTTCTTCTGCCATTTCTTTTGAAGAAATTTCTCTCATCAAAAGTTCATTCCATGTCTTTGGTTGGCTTAGGATCAGCTGGTTAACTGTCGTGGGATTGGCTCTGTTTATAGGGCCTTGATAAGTTCCAGAATTTAACCACTGATCTTCCCATATGTGAATTCTTGAGCCGTCAGCTATCGTCTATCTCAATTGTGGTTCTAGTAGATCTCTTCCCATGAGTAAACTTTGCCAACCCCAAAAATGATCCATGACTTCACTTCGCTTTCCAGAAGTCCGTGTTAGCAAAATAGATGGCTCTAAAACCCTGCGCCACTGGCTGGGAGTGCATTCTCCCAGTTTGCTTCCCTAATATGGAAGCATTAAAGTCGTGCAGCTCTTGGAAGCCTAAGTCGCCATTATCTTTTGTTCTTGTTGAGACATCTCGTCTTTTCCAGTGAATCCCTTTACGTCCTTTTGTAGATTTTCACCAAGATGACGGGAATTTTTTTCCTCAAATCAATATGCAGATAGATTTACCTACTTTAAAAACAGAATTTGCATAGTGGGGATGGATTGCACCGTTGCGCTTATGAGTACTTCCTTTTTAGCTCTAGACAGCATATTCTCCTTCCAGCTTTTAACTTTGCTATTAGCTCAGTCTAGAATCTAAGAAAACATTTCCCTTTTTAACATGTCCCAATTTGAAGTTATAACTATTTTTCTATATTTCAAAGAATTTGTATGCATAGATGATCTGCCATTGTTGCTTGTAGATTCTCTAAGCAACTTTCCTAAAACAGATGCTAGATTTGTTTAAGTTGATAGTCTGATCGGAAGCATGACAGTATTGGTTAAGCACGGAGCAAGATTCTGACTCTCCTTCGCGTACCCATCCAGGAAGAAAATTAAGTCATCTACAAATAGTAGGTATGCGAGTAGTAGACATGAATTGGCGAGCCTTACACCCTTGAGCAAAGCAACTATCTACACCATTGATCACTTGTATTTCTTATAAAAACGGACGAATGAAATATATTTTGTCAAAAGGTAAAAATGAAAATGATTACGTGGAAAGCCACATAAACGCCAGATTGGTGCTGACGTGGCTGACTTGGCTAGTAAAGAGCACCTGAAAGTTGGATCCCTTTTTACATAAGCACGATAGCCCTTCTCCATCTACGTAAACCCATCTGCTAGATGGCAGACGGCTTGATGAAATAAAGCTATTACACTATTGCCTAGATGCTCGCTTTATGCCATAGATTTCCCCTTTTAGCAAAGTTCTCTAACAATCCAGGTAGAAGCACTGGTAGTCTATTATGAAATGGAAGCAAATGGAGCGACATTAGAAATTCACACCATTTTTTGGCCATTTTTCTTAGTGCTCCCTTTCTTAACAATAATAAGCATATTATTATTGGGGCCAGTTCCACATTATTTTTGTTTGGCTAAAATACTCCCGTTTTAAGATGATTGACCAGATTAGCCTTTTAACTCTGGCTAAGCATGTAATTATGTTTAGTGATGCATTACTTAGGCGTTTATGATCCACGAATTGCCGCTTTCTTATCTTAGTTCACTTCAAGAGGTGGAGAAAATATCACATAATGTGCACTTTGTTAGAAACTCAATTTAGGAATTACTTCTATCTGTCCTTACTAGGAACAATCAATTCTTGGTTCGATTCGGTCTCACCCAAGAATTGAGAATCGGACCAGAAGGATCTGGTTCCCAAATTTTGGAATCAAGGATCAGGTTTCTTGGTCTTGGGACTTGACCATCAGACCGGTCTAGTTCCCAGGTGGTTTAATGGAACATGTGGATTCACAATAATTGTTATTCTTCTAATGTGTTAAAACACGTTAAATTCCATACACAAACACACTCAAAGACCAATTGGTTATTTATGGACCATCAATTCAAAGCTACCAAAAGCAGTGGAGGTGTGACTTGACTCATGAGAGGCGAACAAGGAAAGAGGAGACGATGCGTGAGAAATACAAATATATAAATAAAAAATCATTGTTCTAGTTTGGGTAGTTCGATTTCCCCAAAAATTGGGACCCAAACCGAAAATTGTCGCGACCTCTTTCTTTTCGGGGGTGCCCGGCCAATCGGGTACGAATGCCTAAGGAAGCTAATGGCTCGGTTGAATTGTTAATGCCTGGACTCTCCCAAGCCCGTTAATTCATGACTTTAAAATTTTTTAACTTCTAAATCAATTTTTAGAATGGAGTCGCCACTAATCAATTTTGGGCGGGTTGATTAGAAACCCGAGCGAAGTACCAGAGAAATACTCGCTTCGCGCAACCAGAAAAATTAGGATCGGGGACTTGATTACACTAGTTAATCACTAATGCCCTTTCGGTACCTAATCTTGTTTAAACCCTAAGGTTTTTTGGATGTTTGGGGAATTTTCATGCATTTTTGGGAGAAAAACATTTTTTGAGTATTTCTCTCATTTTTGGACATAAAAGGGATTTTGGATTTTTTTGGGGTTTTTTTTTTTTGGAAAAATACATGTCTTTTGGGTATTTTATGAAAATTTTGGCTTTTTTTTTTATGAATTTTGGCATTTTTTGGGATTTTTGACATTTTTTGGATTTTTTGGAAAATATAAAATATTTTAATATTTTGTAATATATTTGGAAAATAAAATATTTTAAGTATTTTTATTGGAAAATAAATTTATTTTTATTTTTATTTTTGATTTTTGGAAAAGAAAAATTTTTAAAATGATTTTCGGTTTTGTTTAAAATTAAAAGGTTTTTTTAAAATAAATTATTTTTGATTTTTTAAAATAAAATATTTTAAAATAAATATAATTTTATTAAAAATGACCCAGTCGGATCCGCCGGTCAGCCCAAAACGCGGACAGGCCCGCGTTTTGGAGCGAGACATCAAAACGACGTTGCCTCTGGACGCGGATACTCGACTCGGATCAATGGCCCGCTTCGACTACCCGGCTTCCCTACTTCACGCGAAACGACGTCGTTGTGAGACTCGCGAAACGACGCCGTTTCGCTTCTTGCAAAACGGCACTGTGGAGAAGCCGACTTGGACGCGACCCACGGGTTATGCGCCCGAGCCGCTCCACGATCCGCCCCGCCTTCGCGAAACAAAGCACCATTTCCTCGACGCCCGACCCGGATCTAACCCGACTTTCGACTCGATGACCAATTCCCCCCTTAATTCGTGGAACCCTACCCGGTTCCTGGTCCAGGTCCAACCCGGGATCGCGACCCGGAAAACCAGGAACCCTAGGGTTCCGAATTGGGGGCAGAGAGAGGGGGCGACGGCGGCGGTGAGGACGGCGGATGGCAGCCCTGGGGAAGGAGATGCGACGGAGACAGCGGCGAGGGCAACTACCTGCTGGACGGCGGTGCGGCGAGGCTGAGGATGGCAGTGGCGACGAGACCCCTTGCGATTCCTCCCTCCTGCGTCTCTCTCTCTCTCTCTCTCTCTGCTTTCTCTCTCGGCTCCGACGAAGCCTGGATCGAAGGCCGCGAGTCCCTGGCTTCCCTCTGAAGTCTCTCAGAGGGGCTCCAAGGACCGCGACTTCAACCTCACTTCCCTCCTTTGCCTCTGTGCTGCTGCGTGTCTGGATCGACGGGGGGAGGGGGCTATTTATAGGCCGAGGATGGCCGGTCGACCGAGCTCAATCGGGGGGGATTGCCGCGACTCCAACCGGCCGAATCGGCGTCCCATCCGACGCGTCATGTCGGCCACCTGCTCCCCCCTGCTCCACGTGCGCGGCTGCTACTCACCTGCTCCGCGTCGCTGCTCCGCGCATGCTTCGCACGCAGATTCCGACGAAGGAGATGGAGCGGCGGGTCGGGCGAGGATCGGGCCGGGCGTGGGTCGGTTTGGGCCGCGAAGGCCCGGGGAGGCCGCCTTCGCTTTTTGTTTTCTTCCGATTTTTTTTCTTTTTTTTGTCCTTTTTTTTTTTTTTTTTCAGTTCTTTTCGGTTTTTTGTTTTTCTTCATTTTTTTAGTTTTCTTCGGTTTTTAATCAAAATGAAATAAAAAAGAAATAAAACCCAAAATAATGATAATAATAATAATAATAATAATAATAATAATAATAATAATAATAATAATAATAACAAAAAGGAACTAATTAAAAACCCAAAAAATAAAATTAAAAGCCCAAAAATTCGGCGTTAACAGCCGCCTCTCTTTGAAGGTGAGCTCGCAGAGGTTGCATTTAAAGACAAACTGATGCCTAATTTTTACCCAGCATGGGCAGCAGATTATATATTATTTAGGACATATTACCCTATGCAAAAAGAGAAATATAACATTATAATAAGACATATAAGAAGATACCTGTAGCTACTTACCGAGAGAGAGTGAGATAGGGTGTGAACCCCGAGCTTTGGCAAGTATCAAGGCGTCATTTTACCTGGTGATATGAGGAGGTTGTTTTTCCAGGACTCGAATCATTCTTCGGTCGCCTGTTAGAACAATCGATAATTTGTTTAGGACCCGAACCTTTCTTCGGTTGTCTTGATAGGCAATTGCTCTTCCAAGACCCGAACCATTCTTCGGTCGTCTGTTGGGGCAATCGGTGATTTGTTTCGGACCCGAACCATTCTTCGGTCGCCGTGACGGGAAATTGCTTCTTCAGGACCCGAACCACTCTTTGGTCGCCTGTTTAAAATAATCAATATCTTGTCTAGGACCCGAACCTTTCTTCGATCGCCTTGAGGGGAAATGCGCCGACCTTTCTCAGGGCATTTCATTTGTTGGGGTGTCGACCCTCGTCGAAGGACATCGTTGGAACCCAACCTTTCTAGGGAGACGCACCGACCTTTCTTAGGGCATCTATTGTGGGGGTGCCTGATTTGTATCGAGGACACCGGTTGGTACCCGGCCTTTCTCGGGAGATGCGCCGACCTTTCTCAGGGCATCTGTTTTGTGGGGTGTCTGACTTCTGTCAAGGACACCGGTTGATACCCGACCTTTCTCGGGAGATGCGCCGACCGTTCTCAGGGCATCTGCTTTTGAGGGTACGTGATTTGCATCGAGGACACCAGTTAGAACCCGACCTTTCTCGGGAGATGCGCCGACCTTTCTCAGGGCATTTGCTTTTGAGGGTGCCTGATTTGTATCGAGGACACCAGTTGGAACCCGACCTTTTTCGAGGGGATGCACCGACCTTTCTCGGGGCATCTGCTTTGAGGGTGCCTGATTTGCATTGAGGACACCAATTGAAACCCAACCTTTCTTGGGGGATGCGCCGACCTTTCTCAGGGCATCTGTTCTGGAAGATATCTGAACATTCACAGACACATTAAAGAGTACATGGATATTCACAGGTACTAACCTGACGGATATTTGGGCCTCGACAGGCGTTATAAACATTAAAGGTGTACTCGGATGATCACAAGTACGAGTTCTTAGGGATACTTGGATGTTCACAAGTATCGAAGGGGTATTTGATAATTGGAAATATCAAGGACATGTCTTGGGTATTCGTGAAGGCTTCTCATTTCCTGGTGGTTAGGGAATATCGAGGACGTACCTGAGATATTTGGGAAGGTCTCTCACCTCTTGGTAATTGGGAATATCGAGGACGTACCTCGCATATTCATGAATGTACCACCACCTAGCAATTGGGGATATCGAGGGCGTACCTTAGATATTCGTGAAGGCCTCCTGCCTTCTAGGGATTGGGAATATCGAGGGCACACCTTGCATATTCGTGAAGGCCTCCCGCCTCCTGGAAATTTGGGAATATCGAGGCCGCACCTCGCATATTCGTGAAGGCCTCCCGCCTTTTGGAAAAGAGAATATCAAGGACGTACCTTAGATATCTGTGAAGGCATTTTACCTTCTAGGAATTGGGAATATCGAGGATGTATCTCGCATATTCATGAAGGCCTCCCGCCTTCTGGAAGTCGGGAATATCGAGGGTGCTCCTCGCATATTCGTGAAGGCCTCCCGCCTTCTGGAAGTCGGGAATATCGAGGGTGCTCCTCGCATATTCGTGAAGGCCTCCCGCCTTCTGGAAGTCGGGAATCGAGGGCGCACCTCGCATATTCGTGAAGGCCTCCCGCCTTCTGGAAGTTGCGAATATCGAGGGCGCACCTCGCATATTCGTGAAGGCCTCCCGCCTTCTGGAAGTTGGGAATATCGAGGATGTACCTCGCATATTCGTGAAGGCCTCCCGCCTTCTGGAAATTGGAAATATCGAGGGTGCTCCTTGTATATTCGTGAAGGCCTCCCGCCTTTTGGGAATTGGGAATATCGAGGGCGGACCTCGTATATTTGTGAAGGCCTCTCGCATTCTGGAAATTGGGAATATCGAGGGCGCACCTCGCATATTCGTGAAGGCATCTCACCTTCTGGAAATGGGGAATACCGAGGACGTATCTCGCATATTTGTGAAGGCCTCCCGCCTTCTGGAAATTAGGAATATCGAGGGCGGACCTCATATATTCGTGAAGGCCTCTCGCCTTCTGGAAGTTGGGAATATCGAGGGCGTACCTCGCATATTTGTGAAGGCCTCCCGCCTTCTGGAAATTGAGAATATCGAGGATGTACCTCGCATATTCGTGAAGGCCTCCCGCCTTCTGGAAATTGAGAATATCGAGGATGTACCTCGCATATTCATGAAGGTTTCTCACTTTATGGTATTATAAACTTGAATGTGATACGAGGCTCACCTGGGTGGCTACAAGCATTCGAGAGGGTTGGGACACCTGGGTAGCCGCAGATGTACAAAGTAGTGGAATACTTGTACGAACACAAGTTTTTGATGATATGATCAGGGACCACCCAACTGGTCCAAGTGTAAGAAAGTATACCTGGGTAATTGCAGGCGCATGATGTGGAGGAATGCTTGAGTGGTTACTAGCATTCAATGAGATAAATTTGAGGACAACTCTGACAGGTTGAGTGTCACGGAAATGGGGTATTCGAATAGTGGTCGATTCTTAAAGATGAGAGGATACTTGAATAGTCACAAGCATCTAAACTTTAATGATAGCTTGAATAGGTCGAGTGTCAATAAAGGGGGCACTTGAGTAGTGGCAAACACTCGGAAACAGGGGAGATGCTTGGGTAATTGCATATATCAATTCCTGAGGGACAAATCAAGCAAACCGAACATCGGTAGGAGGAGGTACCTAGACAATGGTAGGTACTCAAAGATAAAGGGATACTTGGTCAGTCACAAGTATCAATACTTTGGGGACAACTCACACAAGCTGAGTGTCAGCAAGAAGGAGTACTTGGTGAGTGGGGGGGCACTCAAAGATTATCAAACATAAAGCTCCGGAATAGGAATGGGGATATGCTTTTGGTGATGAACATGCTTGCTATTCACACAATATGCAATGATTGTATGTGCTGTAAATTTGTAAATCAAAATGTGATTTATGCATGATGATTTTGTCAGTTTTGTATCATTTGAATTCCACTGGGGAAGATCTTGAAAGACAACTTTCGTTTAGAATGTAGATGTCTTGAGCATGCCAGATGAGGGACTTTTAGTCTGAAAGGACTTTCCACTCACTCTCATGGGAAATGCTGTTTTATCCTGACCATTGATGCAGGATTTATAAGGACCACACTATCTCAATGTCATCATGTCGGCAGGGGTCCGAGTATTCTCGCAAATGATACGACTTTACCAATGTGAGAGGTCTTTTTTGAAGTTGTGATGAAGGCTTGGTCAATGGCTTATCAAAGGGGACCAATAAGGTTATGGCTTTGTAGGAAAGATGTTGCACGATCCTCTCCAGGTTTGCAAGTCGAGGATCCTGCGAAAAGAGATAGAATAATCTTGCTCGTACTTCTTCGAGCGATGTTTATAGACATATGAAATCCTATGTTAATTGAAGTGCCCCTAGTTTGAAGAGACTCTTTATAATAGGATGCAAATGTAGGCTTGACTCATGTGTAAAAGGGTGAGAGCTGGTGATCGCCTTGGCATTTATCGCCGGTCTTTCCTCTCTCGATCCGATGAAGGTTCCATGGACCACAACAGTAACTTCTCTTAGGAATACAAATGGCTGTATTTTTGTGTTTGGGGATCGGCCTTGCTTTTACCAGGCACGCTGCTTTTTCATGCCCCTATTTCTCTTTTTCATTCATGGGCATTGACCTTGCTTTTACCAGGTACACTGCTTTTTTATGCCCCAGGTTTTTTGTTCTTGTTACTTGAGGAACTGGTATTGACAAGTTCGAGCAAATGCCATTGCTAGACTTATTGAGTCTTCATCTTTTGCTGGCTCTTTTAATTATGCTGCTTGAATGGCAGCAGCTTCTGCTTTGCCTTTATGCAAGGGTGAATTTACAAACTCAATTGGGTTGTACAATGGATACAAGTGCATAAAGAAAGAATTGCTCTTCATGACTCTAGGGCACTTAAATCAACGTGAGTGTTCATATGCAATAAAGACACTCAAAGATTGATGCAAGTGCAAGCAAGATAATTTATGTCCCTTTTCTCACCTCGTGATGCTGACTTGCCTTCAATTTGCCCCAGTATGGGGTGGTTCTTTGACAGGGGGTAAGAGAGAAATTTGGCCAGTGTATGGGGCTCAAAGTGAGCGGTGGAATGCCTCCCACTATTTTGGTCATCGTAGCATCCGCAAGAAAACTCTTTACCCTGTAGTCATGGAATTTTCTGCACTCATCTCACAAGTGTATAGATGGGGGACTGTGTGTGGGATACGGCTTGACTGCCATTATTCTGACGCGCCTCATCCAGCATGCTCAATTAATCTTGTATTCTTTACTTGGCTGTCTAATCTAATAATCCTTAATAGAATCAAAGATTTGGACAGACAAAGTCATCATGCACAATTCACATGGAAAAAGGCATGCGGTGTATGATGTGAAAGAGTTTGTGTTTTTCACAAATGTGTTGAAATTTGAACATCAAAAGAGGTTATTTACAAAGGGTTATTTACAGATGGGTGTCAATAAATTGCTCACATTGTTTAGGGACATGACACATGAACGATCAGCTGGGGATTGGGAATCTGATCAGGAATTCCTATTCTCGCCTCTTACAGAAGAGAAGCTGTGGAAGTGGCTCAAACAATAGGGCCTAGATTGTAAGCGACTTGAGGCTTGAAGGATCTCTGTCATTTGCTTTGAGATGCCACTTTATTTGGGAAAGCTTATCAGAGTCTGACACGACCTTTGTTGATTTATTTTCTGCATCTTAGACGATCAGGTGATCTTGTAGAAGACGAGAGAGAGTGTGTTAGTCACGAACTTTCCAGAGGTCAGACAACTGGAAGTGATACAACATTTGTAGATGATTAAGTGGATCTGGAGTACATGAAGTCTCGTGTCCGTTACTCTATCCGGTCAATTATTTTCCTTAGTTGGCTTATGGATGACATGTCCCTTTACACGAAGTCGAGTGTATTTGATGTAAGCCATCTCCGTACACTAGCTTGGCTAGTATTGATTTATCAAATCTAACCTTTGAGTTTGGTTCTTAAGTTGTGAAGTTCCCTGTCAAATAGGGAAAATACGTCAAAAGCGAGTTCAGGTAGTGGGAGTATTGGAAACGATACCGAATTACCCTTCCCCAGAGCTTGTCTATGCTAGCTCTTAAGGATATTTGAATGTTGATGATGGCCTATTTATCTTGGCATAGTTCAGTGTTTCCTTCCGTTGGCCTTCTTCATTTGTGGTCATGTATGCATGGTTGCTGGTCATTAATTCATCTTCAACGCATTCCTTCTGTGGAATTTCTCCCTCTGTCTTTGGCTATAGCATTATTGAGCAACAGTCATGTATCTCAAGCTTCTATGGAATTTGAGATGGACAATCAAGAATCTCCATTTGTATGGTGGCAATTACTCCTTGGAAGAATATGCGTCTGGAGTGAAGCTTTTAGATTCCAAAGTCATTGTCTAAGGTGTGGGGCTATAGATCGCCTTGACTGTCTGGATTTTCTCCCTATTGACAGTAATCACTTTAAAGGAAAAGAAGAAATTTCTTCCTCATGCTTCTGGGCTTGTCGACGTTGTGACACTTGGCTGGTTGGGCGTGTCGTGCGACAAGATAGTCCTTTGGCTTAGGAGGGAGTTGGGCAGGAGTGAAGCATGTCATAGATGCTTTGTTTTCAACTCTATGCCTGTACCTATTACGCCTCATCTTTTGTATTCTGCAAATAGAAGAGAGGGGTTGTCATTCTCAATATTATGTCAAAGGAATAAGATTTACCCTTTTTGGAGCAAGATGATTCTTTCTGTCTGCCCCTTCTTTCTTGAAAAAATGCTTTCGAGTTTGGTCTGTTCACATGATGTGCCAGTTTCAAATGCCTTCTGTCACACCGAACTAAAGGGGATGATATTCTGAGACATAAAGTAAGAGAATTAGAAAGACAAATATGCTTAAATTTGTCGTCTTAATTTGACAAAAGCTTTTGGTGATGAAATATTTTTCATTTTCAAAATATGTTTTTGGGGAGAAAAAGCATGAGGAAGCCCAGCCCTCAGTATTCTCCTTGGATGATATTTTCTTTTCATGGTTGGATAACATCACTAGGCAAGTTTGGAATAATGCCTCATGCTTTTCAAAACAAAGTACTGGGATTATACATTAGAGTTCTTGGAATGGAAAATACAACACTAGCACACTAGACATAATAAGAAACATGAAATTATAAAAACAAGTAAAACCCAAGACAACTCTTGTGTAAAGGAGCGCTTTGATAGTGCCAGTCTTGAAGCTAAGCATCTTTGGATTCCTCGTCTTCAGTAGACTCGAAGTACTCGCATGCGATGACCACTTCGTTGAAGCTACGTAAGTGCAACTCGTGCAGCCAACAGCGACAATTGCAGGACAAGGCTTCTACGAACTGCTTTATCAACTCTTCTTCAGCCAGTTCAGGGTGGATTTGCATCATGAAGGCCTTCCACCTCTCTACATATGTTCGGAAGTCCTCCATCGGTCTTCTTCCAAAGTGGGCCGAGTTCTCGCAAGGCAAGTCAGTTCCAATCTAGTTTCGGTACTGATGCAAGAATGTGGAAGTCAATTCATTCCAATCCTTTATGAGATGGATATTTGCTGTGAAGAACCGTTGTAATGTAGACCTTGTAAGAGTTTCTTGGAACGCCTGAGTTGTAAACAACGTCGGGCCATAATATCGACTCATTTCAGCGTAGAGATACTGTGAGTGAGCCACAAGGCAAGTCGTGCCATTATATTTGTGGAGGTCAGGTATCCACATTTCTATGGGGTTCAGGATCCTACGAGGGTGAGACGGGCCCGATGCGTCTTGGCTAGTCCACTGGTTTTCCCACTGCATACTCATTGTGGTGTTGAATTCTTCTATTTCAGGGGAGTTGGATTCTATCGAGATTACTCCATTGCTTTCTTCAGAGCCAAAATTATTGAAGGAGGATGAGGCATTTAAGCTATTCTCACGGTCAGGCGACGAGCTTAGCACCTCGTTAGGATCGTAGCGGATAAAGATGTATTCCTCTTCTTCTGACGGGCCTTCATCTTCGGATGAGAGTAGGAAACAGTTATACGATGAACTGTCAGTCTTGCCATTGAAATAGCGCTGGAAGTCCTTAGAATGGTATTCTAGGGGCGGGAAGTCTTCAGGGTTGTACTCCAGGGGATGGCTACCTTCAAAGTGATATTATTGGGAATGCCCGGATCTTTGGTACTGTAGCTCGTCGTCGGATGACGTATCAATCTGGCTAGGCTTTCTTTTCTTGGTCCCTGGTCTAGACCTTTTGAGTAAGGCCCTATGTTTGGCTAGCTCAATTTTGTCAAGGGAAGTGAGAGATATTAAGGTTTCACTGCCTGAGTCACTTTCCAGGTTGATAGGGGTTGGTATTCTTTGGACCCTGGCTCTTGGAGTATGCCTGGAGAGCTGTTTTATCATGCCCCGATCTTGAACAGGCTTTGAACCTGCGATCTTGTACAAAGGCTCCTTGCCTTTCCTAGTGGGAAACTTTTCAGTAACTGGATGCTATTTAGCTGCCCATTCATTATGCAAGGCTTCATCGACATGTTTCTCTCCTGTCTCAGCAACTAACGGCCTCTCATGTTCCACGGTTATTGGTCCTTCGTAGGGTAGGGCTATGTCAAGGCCGATGTCATATTCTTGGTAGAAAACATGAATTAGTTCCTTCCAGGTTTTAAGGAGACTAATCTTTTTGACAATGTACCATCGCAGGGCAAGGCCGGTCAGGTTCGATTGGTATGATTGAATCATCTTTTGGATCAGGTAGGCCTGTAAGTAGGCTTCTGGGTGGGAGGTATCAGCATACCTTTCACATTCAGGCGCTTTGGACTTTTCAGGGATCTCAAAATTGGCGTAATCAGATAAGTCGATAGGATTCTGCCCCTGCAACTGGCTTAACTTGTTCATGATTCTTTCAAATTGTTCATGGTGTTGGCTAGTATCTAACATATTTGCAGGGGTCATGACGGTGCTTAATGCAATTACAGAGTTGGGTTCAGCTTGAGTGGATTTCATTCGTCTTGAGAGTTGTTGAAGGACAATGGACATCTGTCCTACGCCGTCTTCAATGTGGGCAAGGAGATTTTGCACTCCATCCTGATCAGGCCCCATCAAGTGGGGCCACTCGCGGGTGGCTGGTGGCCAGTGATTCATGATTACTTGCTGGTGTGAAAATAGTGAATAAGCGCAGAGCAAGCAAAAATTGACCCATGGCAACGATCTTTCGATTTTTATTTATCAAAAGAGGATTTTACAGACTCTTGATGTCAAGAAATTGAAACGACAGAACAAAGTACTAAAGAAAGGTCCCGAGACAATGGGACAAAGTTTTCACAAAAAAGAAAACTAAGGAGGTATGACTACTAGAATATATGCGACAGCGGGTCTTGTGAAAGCTGCTTGCTTCCTTGGACTGGCTCTGAGCTGAGTATCTGGCTTACTCCCGTATCATTTGCATAAGGTCTACTCGCTCGTGTGGGCTGTTCTCTCTGATGGACCAAGGGACCGATGGCTTGTGCCTTTTTGAGATGTGATAATGGTGGATGTAGGCTGCAAAGGCGTGGTGAGCTTTTTTTTCTCCTTCAAGTCCTTTAGGTACAACAATCCTTTTGCGACGGCACCTATCCTAGGTTTCTTCACAAGTGGAGATTTCGAATGCATAATCATTGTTTGTGTTGAAAATGACCGGAGGGATTTTCCACCTGGAAGGTGGTGGGATCTCCTGCAGGGCTCCAAATTGTCGTGCCACTCGATACGGTAATAGGGAACGGCGCCAGTCCAGCCAAGCAACGGAATTGGGTGGGTGTGTCTGTAGGCCAAGCGAGCCCTCTTTTCATGGAACTAATCAGCACACCATTGGAATGTCTCAGGAGCTTGATTTCTCAGGAAATCGACCCAATGCAAACTGCTTTGATTATGAATATATGGTCCTAAAACCATGAATTTTTGCAATGGATTTTCGGAAGTATTTGTTTCAGATGATCGCATGATGCCTCGGAATTCGCTTAAGTGAGAAAAGAACCAGACTTGTAAGATTTCGGGAGAAGCTCGCATGATTTTTTCTGTGTTGTCTTTAAAATGGTTAAAGGACAAGAATGTTTCAGCTAAAATCATGTTGACATAATTTGCCCCCCCCAAGATCTGATTAACAATCCAAACCAACTTAGGACTTATGACATTTCTTTGGTGGGGGAAAACGATGAGTCCGAAAAATGCCAGGAGGAAAATCTCACTTTTTTTGGTCATAGACTGATTTTGAAAACATTCATTCAAGAATTCCAATGGGCAGGTATTATTGTTATCTTCGAGAATTTGCCTCATAATATAGATTTCAGCTCCTAAAAATCGTGCTAGCCCGCGTCATGGGAGGGCGCCTGTCGATGGTCTGACCAGCTTTTTCCCGAGGGGCATTCTAGTGATGATGCTGTATTCTTCCAGGGTCAGGGTTAGGTCAAACCTTCCAAACATAAAGGTAAGTGTCCTCGGGCACCAGAAATGTGCAATGGCTTGTATGACTTCAGGGCGAACAGTGATGCGGATCAATGAAAGGAGATGCCCGATCTTAGCCTTCACACGCTCCTGGGCAAGCTGATCCAACTGACCCCACCATCTGAAGAGTTCCGCCTTGGGAGTAGGAATGAACTGGATGTCATCTTCCCCCATCGCATATAAGCCGAGATTTTGAAAAGCTTATCCTAAATTGCCATGGGCCAATAAAAAGACTGAATAAATTACTTTGCTTTTAAGTAAAATGACAAGCACAAAGACATACACATGAGATGTGCGGCTCGATTTCTAACTCAGAAGGTTTGTTGAAATTAAAAGGGCATCAGCCAGTCGCAGTCTCGCGTTAGTAGCGTACCCCCTTAACCTCGGCTAAAAAATTCAGGGAAAAGAAAGGCAACCTCTCATCGCAGTCTCGCGTTCGAGGTCGTATCTTTCTTAACACCATCCTAAAAATCCTATGGCGGACCAGGTTTGGCGGCCGGGTTGTGTGTGCCATGTGCAGTGTTTAAAACAGTAAAGCATGCACGACAATTTATCATCACAAGACAATTTAATTTAAGCAAGCTTAAAATAAATTTCTAAGCTCTTGACCTATAAAAAGAAAAAAAAAACCTAAGTTAGTAAAGAATTTAAACAAGATAAATATGGCCTAAGTCCTCAAAGCCCCCTGCGGAGTCGCCATGCTATCACGACCTCTTCTTTTTCGGGGGTGCCCGGCCTGTCGGGTACGAACGCCTAAAGAGGCTAATGGCTCGGCTGAATTGTTAATGCCTCGGACTCTCCCAAGTCCGCCAATTCACGACTTTAAAATTTTTTAATTTGTAAATCAATTTTTAGAATGGAGTCGCCACTAATTAATTTTGGGCAGGTTGATTAGAAACCCGAGCAAAATACCGGGAGAAATACTTGCTTCTGCGCAACCAGAGAAATTAGGATCGAGGGCTTGATTATACTAGTTAATCACTAATGCCCTTTCGGTACCTAATCTTGTTTAAACCCTAAGGTTTTTTTGGATGTTTGGGGAATTTTTATGCATTTTTGGGAGAAAAACATTTTTTGAGAACTTCTCTCATTTTTGGACATAAAAGGGATTTTGGATTTTTTTGGGTTTTTTTTGGAAAAATACATGTTTTTTGGGTATTTTATGAAAATTTTGGCTTTTTTATGAATTTTGACATTTTTTTTGGGATTTTTGACATTTTTTGGATTTTTTGGAAAATATAAAATATTTTAATATTTTAAATATATTTGGAAAATAAATTATTTTTTTAATATTTTAAGTATTTTTATTGGAAAATAAATTGATTTTGATTTTTGATTTTTGATTTTTTGGAAAAGAAAACATTTTTAAAATGATTTTAGATTTTTTTAAAATTAAAAAGGTTTTTTCTAAAATAAATTATTTTTGATTTTTGATTTTTTTTTTTTAAAATAAAATATTTTAAAATAAATATTATTTTATTAAAAATGACCCGGGTCGGATCTACGGGTCGGATCCGCCCGGGTCAGCCCGAAACGCGGACGGGCCCGCGTTTTGGAGCGAGACGTCAAAACGACGTCGCCTCCGGACGTGGATACCCGACCCGGATCGATTTCCCACTTCGACTACCCGGCTTCCCTACTTCACGCGAAACGACGTCATTGTGAGACTCGCGAAACGACGCCGTTTCACTTCTTGCAAAACGGCACCGTGGAGAAGCCGACTCGGACGCGACCCGCGGGTTACGCGCCCGAGCCACTCCACGATCCGCCCCACCTTCTGCGAAATGGCACCGTTTCCTCGGCGCCCGACTCGGATCCGACCCGACTTTCGACCCGGTGACCAATTCCCCCCTTAATTCGTGGAACCCTACCCGGTTCTTGGTCCGGGTCTGACCTGGCGACTCGGGATCGCGACTCGGAAAACCAGGAACCCTAGGGTTCTGAATTGGAGGCAGAGAGAGGAGGCGGCGGCGGCGGCGAGGACAGCAATGACGACGGCGGATGGTAGCCCTGGGGAAGGAGATGCGACGGAGACGGCGGCGAGGGCAACTACCTGCTGGATGGCGGTGTGACGAGGGCGAGAATGGCAGTGGCGGCGAGACCCCTTGCGATTCCTCCCTCATGCATCTCTCTCTCTCTCTCTCTCTCTCTCTCTCTCTCTCTCTGCTTTCTCTCTCGGCACCGGCGAAGCCTGGATCGAAGGCCGTGAGTCCCTGGCTTCCCTCTGAAGTCTCTCAGAGGGGCTCCAAGGACCGCGACTTCAACCTCGCTTCCCTCCTTCGCCTCTGTGCTGCTGCGTGTCTGGATCGACGGGGGGAGGGGGCTATTTATAGGCCGAGGACGGCTGGCTGACGGAGCTCGACCGGGGGGGACGACCGCGGCTCCAGCCAGCCGAACCGGCGTCCCATCCGACGCGTCCCGTTGGCCGCCTGCTCCCCCCTGCTCCACATGCGCGATTGCTGCTCAGCTGCTCTGCGTCATTGCTCCGCGCGTGCTTCGCACGCAGATTCGGGCGAAGGAGACGGAGCGGCAGGTCGGGCGAGGATCGGGCTGGGCGCGGGTCGGCTTTGGGCCGCGAAGGCCCGGGAGGCTGCCTTCCGCTTTTTTGTTTTCTTCCGATTTTTTCTGTTTTTTGTCTTTTTTTTTTTTTTTTTTCGTTTTTTCAGTTCTTTTTGGTTTTATGTTTTTCTTCATTTTTTTAGTTTTTAGGAATTGGACCAACGCCTTTAGGAACTGTCCAAAACTAGTTGATTCGGTTTGGTTCGGATGATTCCCAATTCGGGTGGTTGCTAGTTCAGGTGATTCGTATTACTCACCCCTAGTCCCTTCAATCTCAAAATTAACAAAACTTCACAAGATTTAAAAAAAAAAAAAAGGAAGAACAGAGAAGACCAAGATTAAACTTTTTAATAATACTATTTAACACGTCAAGTCATTAACAAATTAATAGTCTTTTGCTATTATTTTCGTTCAAAAAGAAATCGCAGAAAAATTGATTAACATTTTCGAGATTTAGTTAAATCTCGTATCCAAATAGGAAAGATACTGAAATGTAGAGACAGAGAGAATAATGTTTAGCCATTGTGCTTAAAAATATGTTGTTTTATCAAAAAGAAGATGTCGAAAATAGCCCGACCCATTTATATTTCATTCTCTCTGTCTTTATCATTCCATCACTTTATTTGTGCCTTCTCATTAATTAATGTCCTTTTTATATATAAAATATATGAGAAATAAATGTACTGACATGCTAGAAATGTAGAAATAATACGAAATGTCTCACGTAAACACATAATAAATACTAATTCTATATTTTGTACTTATTGTCCAATCATCATATTTTGTTAAAAAATGCACACGACAATACGAATAGCCGGTCCTACATGGGCTGGCCTTGGTTTAATAGTCACTGACAATATAAATTTCTATAATAATTTATTTTCCTGTCCAAAATTATGGCATCCGATACCACGGACAAATCCTCCCCAAAGCTTTTGAAAATCTACGCCCAACGCCCCTCGCTCGTTTCTCTTTACCACGCACGTTTTGGCTGTTTTTTCATGTTCGGACATTCCATGTGCTGCAAATGAAGCGTTTATGTGGTAAATATCGTCTAGAACCTTAGGAAATTGATGGTGTGATTTTGACCAATCAACCAACCCGTTACACGTGTCATGGGGACATTGATAGGGACGGATGGTAATTTCCAACGGGTTTGGACAATACCAGGTGACGTTTTGTAGACCGACAGTCTGATATTGATAAAACATGATTTCAACATCATTTCGTCTGAGCACACAATGACAATACCAATATCTAAAAGATTGTGTATGTATAGGTCTCTAAAATGGTATGAATGTCATTTGTAATACCGGGAAAGATAACACAAATAATTTTTGAATTTTAGCTTTATATATAATGTGATTCTTGAATTTTCATTTATTCAATATAGTCTATTAAGTTTTGATACGTATTTAATTTAGTTCCCGTTAAAGTAATTAAATATTAAATCACATATTTTCGTCTAACAACTTATACTTTTAGAACAGTCAACAGTGATCTCACAAAATCTCACATGATATCAAAGCAGTAGGTTTTGACTTTAAATCTTTCTAGATCCTATTTACCTCTCAAATTAAATTTTCATGCTTAAGATCAGACTAAGCATGGGGTAGTGTTAGAGTAATTAAATACTAAACCATGTGTTTTCATCTAATAGCTTAAATTTTTAGAATAGTCGGTAGTGATCCTATAAAATCTCTTAGTTTCTAAATTAAATGAAAATGTGAGGTTCAATCAGAGCACAAAATCCCGATGCCTTGACTCATAGGTCGTGGTGCAGATTGATTTTCCGGTGAAGCTTCAACTGAGCTCGTCGTTCATACTTCAAGTTTCAAACCGTCTATGCTACAGCAAATTTGTCAGTACTTGTCGATATTCGACAAGTTTCTTAGTTGACAACTTAATTATGGTTGATTCGTCAGTATTTGCTGTGCTTCTAATTTTATGAGCTCTATAAATTCATGTGATATTCCCCACAATAGGCTCCATCCTGCCTTTGGCATTGTAGTAAAGCCACAAATGAGATTCCCATAATATTCAATTGGTTTAGATTACATTTGGCTCAAATTGTGATGATTTTATTTAGGGCAAATTTCTTTGTCGGCTTCCAAGCCTGCATTTATGGTCAGTTATAGCATGAGCTGTATATCCTGCTTCAATTAGCTGAATTTGTATATGCTGGCATCTTCCTCCCAAAATTCCAGCATTGAAACCGTGAATAACAATGCCATAACATGTGAACCACTCATGCATTTACTGTCCGGCCAAAGAAGTAGATATGTAATGTCTAATGTCTATCCCTCAATTCTCTATTGCTTTGGAATCGTTCCTGTATGATGAATAATTCATTATTACTCTAAAAGGCATAGACAAGCCTGTCCTCTTCAAGGATCGCATAGTTCTCTTAGCATTAGTATCTATAACGAATCAGATCCTTCACAAATTAAATGGCAAAGAATATCAGATTATATGCTTATTAACCTCATATAGTACACCGATCTAAGAATGCACTATTAATCCTAATGTAATAGAAATTCACAAAGCTTTCACTGTGCACACTAATCCACTCTCTAAATTCAATCAATTTACAAATTAAAAATATCGAACACCTTTGACATCTTTTAGAAGAGTATTAGAGAAAATTACCAAAAAAATCTTAAACTTTTTTTTATAGTTGTGTCAATTCAATATTAAACTTATTTTTCTGGCTAATTGAGTCTTAAACCTTTTTAAATTATGTTAATTTAGCCATTTTGGCCAAAATTGGGCCGGCGTTGACGTGACTGCTGGCTTGCTCGGGTGAATTTTTTTAATAATATTTTATTTGTTTTCGAATTATTTTATTAATTTTTAATCTTTTTTTACCCCCTCTCTCTCTCCCTCTCCCTCTCCCTCCCTCTCCCTTCTTCCTTTGGTTTTGGCGACCGGCCAACCTCTTCCTCTCCCTCTCCCTCTCCCCTCCTCCTCCCTTCTTCCTTTGGCTTTGGCAATTAGCCAACCCTCGCTTGTCGTCTGACTGAGGCGGCCACGTGAGCTCACCTCACTGTCATTGGATGAGGGCAAGCTCACCCAAACACCGGTGAAGAGGCGAACTCACCTAGTGACGGTGAGGCAAGCTCTCGCCGGATTCGACTGGGGCTCGCCTCGCCAGTGACTGCGCAAGCTTGCCCTCGCCCAACGACGGTGAGGTGATCTTGCCCGATGGCCTCAGTTTGGCAACTAGCCAACCCTTCCTTCTAGCCGGAGCTAAAGGAGGGAGAGAGAGAGAGAGAGAGGGGGAGAGAGAGAGAGATAAAAAAAGATTAAGAATTAATATAATAATTTTAAAAAATAAAATATTCTTAAAAAATTGTCACCGGCGGCCATGTGAGTATTGGTTGGTCAATTTTGGCAGGAAGGACTGAACTGGAATAATTATAAAATGTTTATGATTGAATTGATCAAAAAAATAAGTTTATGACTGAATTAGTATAAGTGCAAAATGTTTAGGACCTTTTTGGTAATTTTCTCGATCATGACCGAAGAAACTATTAAATCCCCAATAGAGATAATTGTATTTGTCTCGACCGTAATGACATTTTTAATTTTTGTTTGCTCAAAAAGATGTGTAGTTTTCTATTCATTGTCTCATACTATCTCTCATGTTAATTTATCACTCAATGCTATTAGGCTGTGTTTGGTTGGTCTAATAAAACTTCGGATATGATGACTTTTATCCTATGCGGTATTTTGAGAGACACGAAAGTTGGATATGACCGGATGTAGTCTGGATAAGAAATCCCACCTAGGGAGTGGGATAAACCTAGATAAGAAATGTGAAATTTTAAAAATTAAAATTTTTTCTCTTCCTTTCCTCCCATTGCGCTACAGTTCAAATCTGGCTGGAGTCGTGGCGACCACGGGAAGACGGAGCTGACTAGGCCGGTGACACCGCTGGTCCATGACCGAGGGGGTGAGATCTGGAGCCAAGGTTCATGGCTGAGCCACCATCTTAGTCCCGGTGGCTTGCAGGAAATGGCCGAGCCAACTCTTCAAGGTTGCTCGCGTTGAGGCTTGTAAGTCGCCAGATCTAGAAATGGTAGTTGATCTCAAGCCTTCGCGTTGCAAATTTCATTCTAGGTCATCCATACAGAGCGACATTGAAGCTCAGAAAAGCAAGGAAGAATAGAAAGGCGCAGGCAAAAAGCTCAGGCGTAGTCTGAGATTGTTTCCATAATCTCTCAAAAAACTACCCCGTTCCCCTTCAATTCTCCAAATCTCATCCCGTGCTCTCTCCTCTCTGTTCAACACACCGTAGAGACCCACATTTTTTAATTGATCAAGTCAATAACCTGAAATCTCCGGCAAAGTGCAAAGCTTGGTTTTTTCTCGAGTTCAGTTATTTATCAAAGATCCACACGATCGTTTATCTCCAGGAAAGGAAATTCTCAGTCCGCCTCGCTTGCCATCAATTTTTCTGGGGAAAATTTCAATTAAGGGCATGAAGTCGAACCGTTTTCTCAAAAAATGGCCTAAAGTTGACATTGTATCAAATAAGGGCCTGAAGTGACCGATTTAGTCTCGAATAAGGGTTTCAACTTGAAAGTCACTCAAATCTTATTTGCAGCTAGGGGTATTTTCGTCTAAAGACTTTTTTTTCCTTTTCCTTTTCCTTTTTGTTTTTTTTTTCCATCTTGCTCACCTCCTTCTTGACAAATGCATTAGACTCCTTACACACGAGATTGCACAGGTGCAAAACAATTTGAACAACTTAGGAAAAGAAAAAAACGAAAAGATATTCGAGAAGTTATGTAGTTTTGCAACACTACAAATTGCGTGTTTTAGATCTGCAGTCTCCCCATCAACAAACTTCAAAGCGCATGCTCTACATTGTGCAATTTTGCATCCTCACCCAAGCACTTGTCGATTTTGGCATAAGTCGGTTTTTAAGTTATTCGCCACCACTCACCTTCTCTGATAACAATAATATACTTGAGAATCAAGAAATATCCATCAGTGGGTTTTGTTTTTATTCAATTTACTTGTAAAAACTTATTATGGCAATTAAAGTACCAGTTTCATGCTCTCCACGTCAATGAAATTGCCTATGCCACCATAACTTTCACTAGTAGCTTCTTAGGAATATTTTATTAGGTCCAAGTTGGATTATTCATAACATTCATAGATGCAGCTTGCATTGAGGTGGAATATGTGGCTTCTTGAGAGGGTCCAATTGTGTCGTGCGTGTTGGTTATTTTTAAAGGCTGTTGAGTCATTCTAACCCGTGATTGAAGATACTCGCCTTTGGTGGCGATTCGAATCAGACAGCACTCAATTTTAAAAATGAATAACTTTGGTCTACACAAGTTCAAACAAATTTTCCTCTCTAACTCTGAAATATTATCTACACAAATTTGAGAGAGAATAACAAGATGAAAAATGTGCAAAATCGCTCATAAATTCCCAAAATCACGTATTTCACTGAACAAATCAATGCACATGAGTATCATAGAAATTTCTCAAAAACCTCTAATAAATTTGGCTTAGGCACTTCAATCTGGCTTCTTCTTGCTAAGATCGATCATAGCTTGCGTGAGCACCGATTTGAATTCAAGCATTGACGACAATGAGGGCAGCAAGCTAATGGCTTACACTTCATCATGCTTCGTGCTTGACCACAACCACAAGATGTGGGGATCGAATCGAGCTCAGCGTCGCATTTTGGTCCACTTGTGCTCGATCTAGGGCTTGGATTGACCTCCATCTTTCAACAAAGGTATTGGAATTGCTGTTGAGGGCAATGACAAATGAGGTTGAGGGCGTTGATGGCTAATTCGGCAAGGAAGATAGAGATGGACTTTGGAGAACGCCATCTAAAGAGTGAAAAAGGCGAAGGCACGATGATGATGAAGAAAAGAAAGAGAATGAGAAAATAAATTTAAAAAAAAAAAACAGAAGGAAAAAAAAGTCTTTAGATGAAAATACCCCTGGATGCAAATAAGATTTGGTTGGCTTTTAAGTTGAGGCCCTTATTTGAAACTAAGTTAGTCACTTCAGGTTCTTGTTTGAGACAATGTCCATATTGGGTCCTTTTTTGAGAAAACGATTCCACTTTAGGCCCTTAATTGAAATTTTCCCTTTTTTTTGCCTACTTTTAGAGTATTGAATTCTCTGTGGAAGCTGAGTTGAGCAAAAACGGCCTCCTCCTCTGCTTCATGAAGAAGAGGGGATTTTTTATGAACACAGTTTATTCATAATTTTAATCTTGCAAATCAAATATTTATTTAGATAATATTTATTTATATTCATGTTATATCTGGATATCAATAGACATTGGGTGGGACATTTGAAATACTATCCAGCAAAAATATTGGCACGACCAAACGTAATCTTAAAGAATACTTTCTCCATCCTTAGTTCTTACTAGGTCTGTCCCATAAAGAAACCATATCAAATAATATAAGTGAGACCAAAGAGTATGATTGACGTTACAAATCTTTCTAATTGACTAAGATGGTACTCATATAGTAGAAAGAATTTAATGATGTTTGGCTTTCAGCATTATAATAATTTATAGGAGAAGGATACTAAAATATCAAAAATCATTTATAGTGCTTATTTTAATATTAAAACTTTTTATCAGCTCACTAAAATATCAAATCAGATAAAAAAAAAATCATGTAAGAAATTCTGACAAAAGAATCACGTGGCTTTTAATAAAAGATAGTCCACGTGGACTTTTTTGGCTGCTGTCCAACTTATAAGAAAAAGAAAATATGGGCAATTTTTTTTCATTTATCTCTCTCATCCGTTACCCTCTTCGCGAGCTCGCTCTCTTCATTAATGGCGTCGGCCCTCTTCCTCACCTGCATGCCTCCGGTCCCTCTTGCTTGAAAAACCCCTCTAGTCATCCCCTCTCTCCGTGTTTGACCTCTGCCCCTTCCTCCATCGTTGCCACCAGTGGAGTCGCCACTAGATCTAGCCGAGCTACGCGGACGCTCACGAATCACTCGTCCATGGACCAGTGTCCATGTCACTTGCGAACCACCCGTATTGTCTTCGGCAAGCTTGGCCGAGAGGCCTTGTTGTCGTGTCTTCAATTTTCACTTTTCAAGAGTTCGCCTATCTGTCTTGAATCTCTGTTCACCCACTCCCGAAGCTTCAGACATGCGTCCCGCACCTCATAGATGTGGCCGGGCAAAGCAATGTCCTCTCGAGTAGATTCTAGAAAAGCAGTGCAACAGATTCAGTTTTTGGTGTTTGATAGTATATGATTCAATGCTTTTTAGGGTATATACACACGTCACATACAACTTAGAAGGAGGGAGGGGGCACAGTCTCCACAAACACATTTTTCACACGGAAAAAAAAACAAAAAACAAAAGCTCTCGATGTTATGGAGCTCCCAGATCGTCATCCACTCTTAATCTCTGGAATATTATCCGATTTGCCATGAACTGTCGTGCTTTACTCTCTATTCTACGATTCGAACACCTAAAGAACTCGGATCCGGCTCAACACACCATTGTTGGCTTTGATTCTTGGCTTTTGAGAATTTTTTGAAAGAAAGAGGATTTAAAAGCGAGTATATCTTCTTGCGTGAAATGGAGAAGATGAAAGTTGTTAAGGAAGGAACTGCACAAAGGGCGCTCGAAAACATTTCGAGTAATCCGCTTGAAAATACTCCAACCGAGACCCTAGATGATGATGAGACTTTTCTCTCACTTTCAGCCGCGATTTGGTGTGGCTGCTAACTCTGTTTGTTCTTCGGGAAGTTTGTTTCGGTCTAAAGAGCATGAGCGAGTATACACGAAGTTGTTGAACAGGGGTGTAGTAAATCCAAGAAGTGTGGACTTTGACTTCCTTGATTCGTTGAAGATAAATCTTAGAGGGAAGTTTGCTAGGCTACAATTGGAAAGATTCTGCAAGGATACGACAAATGCCCATCCTGAACTTACTGCATATTTTTACTCAAATTTGTCGTTTTTGGATGCGAATCGGTTGTCTTTTTCTGTTATGGACAAGGATTATATAGTTGATGTTGATATGCTGGCTGATATTATTGGGGTGGAGAGAAGGAGTTTCCAACCAATAAAGGTGTCCACAGCCTATGGAACTCTGGAGATTGTGCGTGACAGAACTGTAGAGGGCAAAATATCCTATACAAGGATGAATGCCACAAATGTATTGTTGCACAAAATTATCATCAACTGTATCAGGCCCAAGACAACCTCAAAGACCGATGTCTCCAAGACCGAAGCCAAGCTGATGTTTGCCATCAACCAAGGCAGACCCTTTTCTCTCCCACATGTTATTCTTTTCCACATGTACAGGACTGTGGTTAAGAATAAGGGTCAATTGCCTTATTCATCGATCATCACCAAGCTGTTCAGGCATTTCGATATTCAGATTCCTACTCCTCTATTGTGACACCCCTGAACCCAAAGGGATCATCACAGTCAAACATTCTCTTATAGTTAAACCAATAAATACTTGGGCATTTTTTTTTTTCTTATTTTATCGGTCCCGGCGCAGTTTAAATATTTGCGGAAGCGTAATCCTTTCAACTCTCCCTTCACACAAACATAAGACAAATACACACCAGCTAGACATCAAAGAAAGAAAACCGAACCATTTTATTTATATATTTACAAGATGGGTTGACCTTGGGGTAGGTACGTACAAAAGGAAGCCATCGCATATCTAGTGTGGCTTAAAACTCAAAAAGGAACTCCTCTACCCCCTTCTCACTGGTCCCAAAAGTGTGACCCATCTCTCCATGGTGTCGGTTATGTCCAAAAAAGTCTATCAGCTCTCCAGCCTATCCTCCACACGGCAGCTACACCCACCCTGGCGCATCAGGTGGTGGAGGAGGTAACATCCCTCTCATCATCCCATCTCGGCGTACGTGGATGGAGATGAACTCGAATAACCGGGCCGCCAGGTAGGCCCACCTCATAGGAAACGACCGCGCGAACTCGAAGAAATGTCAACCCAGGGACATGAGGACAGTCTATCACCTCTACCTCCACATCGACATCGAGGGGATACCATAAATGGTGCCCCGTGTGACCGGAGGAACCGGCATCTCTAAGCTGAAATGTTAGTCCCCAAAAGGGGTGAGTACAACCACTCAGCAAATAAATAATTCCCTATGGCTACTCAAGCATCACACAAGACATCACAATTAACATCTATACACATGAAATTGCATCATATAGCAATACATCTTCACACATCCACATATATATCACATTTCGCCATAGGAATACATCCATCTATGTATTCAAATTCAATATCCATGCATACATATCACCATATGCATCAATTCAAGCTCATGCATGCATACCACCATATGCATATTCATATATATACCATGCCATGTCCATGCATACACACCATCATATGCATATTCACATATATCATGCCATGTCCATGCATACATTTCACCATCATATGCATATTCACATATACCATGGCATGTCCATGCATACATTTCACCATATGTATACCAATCCATGCTCATGGCCTCATATCACCATACATATCATGCCATACTCATCTATGCATATTACCACATGCATATGCATCATTCCAATTTTTATAATTTTTAATTGGCAATTTAATGCATTCCCGGCACACACCATCCGAGCTTCCGGCCCCCCACATTCCGAGCATCTCGCACCCTAACTGGCATCACGAGGAATCACGGCACACACCATCTGTGCTTCCGGCATTTACACTCCCTGGCCGGGTATCTCGCACCCCAACTAGCATCACGAGACATTTCACGGTACACACCATCCGTGCTTCCGGCATCCCCTATGCTCCGGGCATCTCAACTCCGAGGCCATCCAGATTTACGCACACAGGGCTACTGGGCATCCGGCATTTTCACTCCCTGGCCGGGCATCCTGATACTCCCAGGGCATCGTCGGCTCACACCATCCGACGGCATTCCCTTTATCATAAGTTATATTTACATGCATGGCTCTTATGACATGTTACATGATGTTCAAGTATGCAACAGCAAGCTACATCACATGTCACCTCTCACATGACATGGATTTCACTTAAACGTGCCTCATTACATGTTCCATGAAAATGTTCAAAATTAAATACTCAATTGACTTTCAAAAATTTATGCACTTGCACAAATAATAGCCAAAACACATTAACATATTTTCCATAAAGAATTCAAGTCTCAAAAGTCATTACATAAAAAGAAATGATTTTTTTAACTTCACAACAAACAGATTTCGGATTCCACAGCTTACACCAGTTCAGAATTCTCCTCAATTAAATAACTAGATGACCTCTAAAAATTATAAAATTAAATCACGAATTAAACAAGACTTAAAGGTTCATCTTTCATGAAGAACATTAATCCAAACAATCATCCCACGAAAAGATGTAAATTAAACAATTCAGCACTTCATACCTGGGTACACGGTTTACACCGTTTTACCATTTAATTAAAATTAATTATGAAACAAGCTTCAAAAATTATTATAATTCACCACATCATAGCCAAGATACAAAAATATATTTTTCATTAAGACTTCCAAGTCAGATTCAATTTAATTAATTAATTACAACAATTAAAAGTTGCTGCCCCCAACGCTATTATATTCCTGTTAACACCCGAAGTTAACATTTAACTTTCATTAAAATTAATTAACCAATTGGCCTTCAAAATTTTATAAATTTCCATCAAATAACCCATAAGACTCTCATATAAATTTATCATGAAGATACCTTGCCCAATTTCATTTTTATAAAATTTAATGTTCACAAAAGAACTTTTACTCACAAAACAGTATCCTCGGCACGTCCTTCCTCTGTATACAGTACGTAAGACCCCCTTATTGTGCTTCTTTTTCTCTAAATTTTTGATATGTTCTTTTTTAAAGGATACTCTTCAACTTTCATTAAGACCCCGAAGTGAAAAACTCAGAGTAAAACCCTCTTATAAGCCGTTGAAGCTACTGATACGTAGTACAACTTACCCAGTAAACACGGCTTCAGTAAAATCGACCTTTCCCTAGGCTATTTTTGTTTATTTGATCTCAATTTTGGATATGTTATTCCCCTTCATGTCCTTTACAATCTTCGTGAAGACATCATTGCAAGATTCTCAATAGAATTTCAGATACAACCTCCAAGATCACTCGGATTCAACATGCAACGCCAGATCTGAGCATTTTCTTAGAAAATAGAGTTCACCCCTTAAATCTTGTCCTTTTTCTCTCAATTTTTAGTATGTTGAAATTCAGAATGTGTTCTTCAAATCACATGAAGAAGTCGAGATGAAATTTCCACTCCAAGACCACATGCAAGTCCATAGAAGTTTCTGGTGCATGCAGTTTTTCACAAAACAGAAGGTAACAGCAAACAATCTCAGCTCAAGACCTCATTTCTAGCTCATTTTAACCACGATTTTTACCATAATTCACACAAGATCCACACTAAGACATGCAAGAGTAGATGAGGGAATAAATTTCTTGCCTTAGACTAGGAAAATCGAGCAAGGATGGGGGCGGAGGACTCGGGTGGAGGTACGGCTTCTCTTCTCTTCCTCTTCCTTCTCTCTTCCTTCTCTCTTTCTCTCACTCTCTCTCTCTCCTCTATGCCGTCGATGGCCTCAATAAACCGGTCTTCCTCTCTTTTAATTCCCCACATAGCCATCATTGCTAGTAATGATGGCCATTTACACTTGGGTTACATGCACAAATTGCATGTAACCGGTCTTCCCCCCCCTTGCGTCGGTCACCCATTTAATTGGGTTATGGGCCATGGGCCGGTAGCCTTGTGGGCTTGTGGCCGGCCCACTTGGCCTGTCGCAGGCCCACTAAAATATCGGCCTAATTAATAATTAAATTAAATAAATTTTTAATTAATTTATAACAACAATTTCTTGATTAAATTAAATCAAGAACTTAAATTTAATTTGTAACATATACAACTCAATTCACATAGCTAAAGTCTTATATTCATAATACATATCCCTTACAAGCTCATGATCGAGCCTTGATACAAGCCAATTAATTTTTTTTTTTTTTTAAATCATCGCCTACATATACTTCAAGGGTTAGAAATTTTCAGGATGCCACATCTATGCCTGACCAAACTAAGTCTGATGCTTGTTGGTCACAAGATGATGATGAAGATGAAGCTTCGAGAGCTGAATGTTGCACTGGAAAGGTTGAGGGAAGAGACAGCTTCCAAAGAGATCCCCACTGCTTCTTCAAAGAGAAAGGCAAAGAGCCCATGGCTGAGAAAAAGCGTCAAAAAATCATCCTGCAAGACGAAGAGGATGAGGATGATGCCATGACTTTGTCTGCTCTCTCAAAATTGAGGAGTCCTGTTAGTTTGAAAACAGAGGCTGGAGAGAGGGCAAGAAAAGAAGCAGAGGAGAAGGAAGCTGAGAAGCAAAGGAAAGAGGAAGAGAAACAGAGGAAGAAAGAAGAGGAAAGGAAGAGAACAGAAGAAGAAAGAAAAAGAAGAGAAGAGGAACAGAGAGAAGAAGAGGAAAGACAGAGGAAAGCAAAAGAAGAAGGGAATAAGAAGAAGAGGTGAGAAGAGAAGAAGAAGAAAGAAGGAAGAAGGATGAAGAGGAAAGCAGAATGCAGGAGGATTTGGCTGCAGGATTTGAGCCATCATTCGCTCAATCTGGGGAAGAGACCGAGAAACATCACAGTGCTGATATAGATGTAGGCGAGGAATATTTTACTCCACCCACTGGCATCAACACAGGGGGAGTTGCTACAGAGCAAGGAACAATTTCGCCTTTACATTTTAGTGATGTGAGTAGGTCAGGTGCTAATCTTGAGGAGGTCTATGCATCTCATTTCCCAGAGCATGAAGAATCCTCACCAATAGAGAAGGAAAGGGCTGAAAAGGATGTTCTGAGTTTCCAAACTCCTAGAACTGAATCTGCTGGTCCAAGTGGAGGTAATACTAACTCGACAGCTTTTACACAACTATTGGATGTTATGTTGGACCTAAAGAAGCAGGTGTTTGGAATGGATTTCGAGCTGAGGGTTTTAAAGAAGGCTATGCTGAGTACTTCTGTGAATATGTAAGATCAGATCAACTCACTGAGAGCTCCAGTGGAATCAAATCAGAATAATGCAGAGTTGGTTTTAGTGAAGGAAGCTCTTGCAAATATCGAGAAGATAGTAAAGGAGTTCAACAAATTTCAACTTGTTCGTTTCCCTGGAGAGCCCTGAATCATTTTCAAAACCATCTCTTATTCACTCTACCTCCTTTGATGGGACAAAAATGGGGAGAGTTTGCAGATTTGAAGCTTTTTGAAGCTTGTTTTTATTTTTGAACTTTTATTTCATTTGTTGTTTTCATTTTGATTTAGATTTGGATTAGACTGTTTGAATCTCTATGACTTTATCTTGATGATTTGATATTTGGATTTCTAGACTTGTGAATTTGCATTGCAGGATCATTATATTTATGAGGATAATTGTTATTGGACTAACACTCTGTTTTGCAGAAATAATCCTCAAAGTATATATGAGTCTTCCTTGCAGGTTTTAAATTCGCAAATCTGCTAAGGGTTTTGTCACCATCAAAAGGGGGAGATTGTTGAAGAAAAATCCCTTGGAGTTTTGAAGTTGACAAAACAGCCTCGAGAGTAAGGTCTGAAGAATCCAAGACTCAGTTGGTAAAGTCTGAATATTTCAAGTCTCAAAGGTTTTCCGTCTGAAGACAGTCAGACCCAAAGTTCGGTCTGAAGTTTTTCCGTCTGAAGATAATTAAGACTCAGTTTCAGTTTGAAGACCTTCAAGACCCAAATCTAAGTCTGAAGACAGTTTGCGATTTTGACAGGCTAGCAACAGGTTATTCTTATGGTTAAGGAAAGTAAGATTTGGATATTATATTCCCTAACTTATCCATGAAACATCTCTGGCTGTGATCATGAGCTCGGAAGATTTACTCTTAGGATTTTATCCGTTGAAGATCAGGTGAATTTTTGGAAGGATCTAATTTTGGGAACTCAAGATCCTGATTGTATGGGCAAGCAAGATTGATGAGCTATTGTCTACTTACATTTTCGGCAACGTGAAGATCACTTAAATTGATTCAATCCAACGGGTTGATTGGATGAATTCTTGGAAAGTGCCAACGGGTATGGAGGCACGGAGGCTATTTAAGGTGGATCGGTGTTGCTCAAAAAGAGAGAGAGACTTGATAGAAAAATCTCGATGTTAAAACCTCTGAAATCATTTGTTCTCTAAAATCTCTCGTGTTCAATCTGTGTATCAAAGAGAGTCACTTATAGTGCGATAACACAGAGATTGTCTACTGAAGAAGTCTAGTTCGTGAATTGTAACAGCTCTCATTTGCTACATAGTGACTACAGCCAGTTGGCTGCCAGCGTGGAGAGTGGACGTAGGCTTGGAACAAGCCGAACCACTATAATCCTTGTGTCAATTCTCTTTTACCCTACTCTATTTACTTTGTGAATGCATGATCTATTTATTGTTGATGTTTTTCAATTAAAAGATTCCAAAAGAATTCCGCAATAACCTATTCACCCCCCCTCTAGGTGAATTCACTAGCCAATATCACTATCAATATCGACCAATTTCATGTATAGCGGAATATCTATTTAACAATATCCGAATTTCTTCGACGATAAATTTGATCATTATTGAGAAAATCCATTCAACGAAAAATGTGCATCTACCATTTGTGCTCAAGAAAATTAAAATAGAGTCTGAAAATGCAAAAGACGGAAGCCGGAATGGAAGAATTTCTACCATTTTCTCCATTGTTGAGGGTGGTGTAGTCACCGAACTTCAAGAAAACCCTCTCCAGAGTGTCCACCGTGTCTTCATCACAAAGCGGAGGAAGCTGGAGGCCATACATCACCCCTAGCATCACAAATGCAAAGCTCCTCTCTCCAACTCGAATTGCCACGGAGTCTCTCGAAAGTGGCCACTGCGCGTCACGCACGGCGCACGTCGTCATCGTGACGTGAGTCATGGCCTGCACATAGAGGTTGACCACGAAGGCCCCGGCTCGCGGAACTGTGAATGACTGTTCATCGCCCTGGGCGATCTCCATCACAACTAGGGAAGCACAATCGAAGTTGAAAATGTTAGTGACAGTCCCACGAGGGTGCTCTCTCCTTGTCCCTGTCATTCTTGAAAAAATCGATAGGATCAACGTTGGATCACGAAGATTCAGAAACTTGGGAGGTAATAGAAGTTCAAAAAACTAGTAGATGGACTGGGGTTTAGAGATTTGATTTCGGTGCAGAGAAGAGGAGGAGATCGTGAAGTCTCGATATCCATCCCATTTGACTTCGGTCACCCAGTGTTTCCACTGGCGCCATCATTACCCTGTACCATGCCCGGGGTGGTTACCGGGGAAGGCGTCGTGGGGTTCAGACGTGCTGGCCTTACCCCGTAAAGGGGTTGTGACCGGTCCAGCAGTGGGGAGGACACCTTTTTCCAACCTCCTCCCTGGCTATACCCAGAGACAGCAGGGACTCCGACCCTTGGGAGGTTATCCCTCCGTTTCTCTGGGACCCGTCTTTCCGGGTTGTCAAAGCCTTTTAAGGTCCTGCTTAGGACCGACCCAATTAGAATTGACAGAAGAAGTAACAACTGGTCGGTTCAATAGGATCCATCAACATTTTCACATTTTTCCAATAAGGAAAAATATCTCCTCAAACGTCCTAATTAGGAAAACTCCTAACATGGGCATCATTTTTTAAGGTCTCTCAAATTTTCCCTAATTACAAGTTCATTGGTTGGGCATCATATGTTAAGTGTTATAAAGTAGCTAGCCAAATTTTGTTTGGTCCTATGAGAAATTGTATAAGCAATTATATAGACATATCTTGATCTTGTCCTTTTTCGGTTTATAAGTAGGTTATCCATTCATAGATTCGATCAAAACGTGCAAACGGATTTGCTGTTATATAACTACTTAACTACATTGACTCATGGTTCTAATTTCGTCAGCCTCTATCAAATTTGCCTTATCACGACACCTAGTCTTATTCAAAAGTAAGTAATCCATAACGTCAATTAATTTTTGCCACGTGGCTTAAGTTAGTGGCTTTCTGCGGTTTTCCATGCACTCTAAGGGGGTGCATGACAAACCATAATTTCTATTTCAGAAACAATTTTTCTATTCCAAACTTATTTCTGGAATAAAAATCTGTTTGATAAAATTATTTCATTTTTCTATATCTGAAATAGATTTTTGTTCCAGTAATGGATTTTACTTTTCTATTTCTGGAGCAGAAATGAAAAATAATTTTTTTTTCATTGTTCATCATTACTACGAATCGGTCGTTCATTCATTGCCGCTGACCACTACCGTCCGCCATCCGCCGGCGGTCGGCGGCGGTCGGTAGCCGTCACCTACCACCATCCTCTCATCGCTAGTCGCTTGCTACTACCGTCCGTCAATCGCCTGCCGCCGCTGTCCGCTGGTCGCTGCTGTCCGAAAGGGAAAAATTTTGTGTCGTTATCAAATAAATATTTTTGCTTAGAAACTCATCTAAAAATAGAAATAGAAAATTCTAGATCTCTTCCATAAACCAATTTCTGGCCAATACGATTATCATTCATGCCCTAAACATGATGTTCTTATGAGTGGATTTTCACACCCTTCGAGATTTTACATCTTTGCATTCCCCTTTAATCTACAAGTTCCCTTCCTGTTCATTTTTTCGAATCTTGTAACGCTAGCAAGAGCAATAGACGCTGAACTTCATGTACATATTTCAGGGGCAAACAAGGAAGCTTGACAGTTACAGCCAAATTTTTTTTTTTTCAGTGTATTCATCGTAATCATATGAAAAATAAAATAAAAATTATCAAAATATCGATGCTTTTTCATCCGCTTGTCTTTAATATGTAACAAGAATAGCCAAATTCAGACGAAGAAGGACAATAGTACAATTATTCACATCTCATTTGACTGGCTAATATCATCTTTTATAAAGAAATTAACATCGTACCTCCATGAATTAGATGGTTGGCTGAGTAACTTAAAGACTTATTTTGTAAGCTGAAAGTAAGAGGTTTGATTCTTTGATCCATCGTTGATTTGAAGGAAGCTTCGTCAAGGAAGGGTTTAGGTTTGTAAGTATAGAAGGTTCTTGCAACATTGATTACTCATTAGATTGAATGCAAACTCAAAAATATGGTTTGTGAGTACACATTTTGCAACAGACCGTTCCCTTCTTGTAACGATCTATTATGTGAAATATATCATATATTATTTTAGGAATTTGATGAAGCTAATTTTGACTAATCAATGGACCCATGATATGTGTCATGATGACAGTGACAAGTACCAATGTTAATTACTAATGGATCTGGTTAATTCCACGCAATGGTGAGATTTCTTTTCCCCATTGTCCGACTTTGACAAGTGACAATTTTGGCAACATTTTATTGGAGTGCACGACAATACTATCACTATCTAAAGGATGCACATGCATTGGCCCTTAAAACAACATGAATGTCATTTGACGCATCATTTAACTACTTGTCATTCATAAACCCTCACATGCCTCGACAATCCACCAATGGTAGCACATAAAGAGATCTGAATGCTAGGATACACCATCTTAATTCCTCTATAGAAAACACCTCTCCCTTTATCTCTAAGTACTGAACCCTCTCCTTTCCCTCTTAATTTTCCTCATTTCAAATGCCAGCTTAAGCATCGAAGGACCAATCGGAGAGCGAGACCCCCACGCCTTGCCTTTTCTTTTGGTGCAGATGGACTCTTTAGTCTTCAAGCTTCGATGCTGGCGCCATCTGTGGGAAAGAGCAAATAGCTATCGTGTTCTTCCCACAAAATTCCAAGAAAAGGAAAATACGTCCAACCAATGTTGCTCCTCCAGCATATCCACAATGACCCCCTTGCTCCTCATCTACATTTTTTAGCCTACTATGCAGCGCAGACTCCACCCCCATGCCCCTTCACGCCGCCTCATACCTCCACTCACGAACCCTATGTGCCGCAGAAGCCTATTTTGGCATCAGATGCAGGATATGACCCTGCAACCAGTTTTACACCTAGGAAAACAAGGTTGATGTGCTCTTAGATGCGTACCAGCAAGTTTCCCCAGGGTTAAGTTGTGACGGGCGCTGTCTGGGGAGGAGAGTTCACAGTTCAACTATAAGCTTAGGAAGCAAACGCAGAGTCCACGAGAACCTTCCAGCTCACCAACTAACCATCATTGCCGGCTAGCTGATCACGTTCCCCAGTCGGAGATTCCTGCTCGACATCTCCACCTTCGTGCAATTCTAGTTTGATGGCGCAGCTTACATTTATTGCCCCTTCTCATTGCCAACTTGCACGTCCTCTCTGTTGCACATACACTTCACATGCAAGGTAAAGTTTCCACCTCTTTCACAGTCTTTCACTCAATCATGCATTGTCCTCACGGAACTTGAACAAACCAAGCAACGCATTTGGTCTTCTACCGTGATTCATTGAAAGAAGTACAATGTGTTTGTGAGCTTCAAAGGCAAGAATGTTTAGAAGATCTTTGCGGTTGACCACTCCCAGGTGCTGGGGATCTGCTATTTTAGGGACAATGACAAAGGAGAAACCAGGTTTCTTGCAGCCCAAGTTGCTCCAGTAGGGTTTCCCTCGTCGTGTTCATTGACAACTACGTTGACTCGCGGTGATGCTTGAACGGGCTGATGGAGATCTTGGAGTGCATCAAGAAGTTTGGAGATCATCAAGTGTCACCCAAGGCCAATGATGCCGTCTAAAACGATCAAGCCCTTGAGGGTTGCATCGTCAAGGATTGAGATGGGACAGAGAAGGCAGCCAACTGCGCACCACGAGTTGTTGACTAGGCGATGAGTGCTAGACATCCCAAGAGTCAAAACCTGGCACGGTGGATATTAAGTGTCAAAATTTCCAAAAAATACATTTAAGTGTCAAAATCTAGGGAAAAAGAAACACTTGTGGTGGTGGCAAAAATTTCAGGCCAAACTGCTAATGTGGCTTTTTTTGGAGAGAATTTAAATGATGTGGCATTTATTTTAAAAAATCTATCCACGCGGTGTTGACTTGGCTAAATAGCCCAAAATGATGTAGTTTTGGTCCAAATTTGATTTTTAATATAAATATTAATTGACATAAATTAAAAAGCTAAAATATAAAAAAAAATTGTTCTCTTTTTTAATTTATATTTTAACATAATTTAATTAATGTTTATATTAAAAATCAAATTTGGGGGCAAAATGACATCATTTTGGAAAAGCATTGCTGAGTGAACATTTTGGCAAGCCATGTAAAACAATTTTATTATTAAAAAATTCCGCGTTTGATTTCTAGCAAGTCTCCCCAAAGTTTGTACTTAAATATATTTTTTAGAAGTTTTGACACTTAAATATTCACTCATGCCAAGTTTTGGCACTTGGGGGTATACTTTTGCCACTGGGCAACTATAGGGAGCATGATACAACAACTAGTGATGGCACAACGAGATGAGGCGATGTCAACAGCAGCTTGACAAGCAATTATGGAAGGCAACAACATCGGGTTAATGACAATGTGAAGGTGGAGAGGAAGAGTGAAGAAGATATTACAAATCCCATTATTATCATATTCAACATTTGTCTTTTTCAACCTTATTCTATCCAACAAAATTGTACAGATTACTAAACCTAGCCTAAAAGAATAATAATATGCAAGTGGCAATAGCTCGTTTTCAATGACAGATTTTGGGATGTTTGGGGCAATTAGTGTTAGATCCATAATCAGTGGGATTTATTCCTAGTATAGGGGAAAAAATATAATCCAAGTGTAATCATTAAAAATTATTTTAATTGGCACAAAAGGCCTCTTAATACCCTCCTAAAAACATAACTGTGTCAATCGAAATACTTATTTGACTCCATTGCATGTATGTTCCATCATCATTTCCTTCCTTATTCATCACCAAATCTCATATTGGCATTGCAAAGCAATTTTAATTTTTAACGCAAGAACAAGGAAAGGCCAAGCTGGTTCAACTTCCATGACTTAATCCGCGTTGTCTTCACCGGAACATCTTCTCTGTCGGCATCCTCAAGAGCTTGTTGATCGCTGGCTGTAACTTTCCAGACCGTCTCCAAGGAATGAACGATGCCAGTTATGGCTGAAATGGAAGAAAATGCTTCCTCAGAATCTGTGTACCTCTTGTGTCGGTCCGCCATCCTCACGACATAATTGTCTATGTGCGGGGGCTTCAAGAAGCCGGTGACGATAGCCTTGCTCACTGCCTTGGTGGGGGCCGATGTTCTCATAATTATTGACAAGCTTGTTTCTGGATTCCCTTCCATGGGTCGCCAGTCCTTTCCCAGCTTCACCCTTGCGATGCGCTCAACGACCGGTCGTAGTGTTTCCCAAAAATTTGATCGAATTCAGGACATGGATAGCCCGTTACAATTTTAGGGCCTGTTTGGCAACTTGCCAAACATTGCTTGTTTTTGTTCTTTTATTCCCGGGAGTAGATTTGAAATAGAAATGCGTTTGGTAAAACTTTTATTCCCGGGAATAAATTTTTATTTTTTTGTTCTCAGAAGTAGATTTGGAACAGAATTAAGAATTAAAAAAAAAAAAAAGTTGACTTTTTGTTCTCGAGAACAATTCTAGAATCAAGTCAACCTATTTTTTCTTTTTCCTCTTCTTTCTTCTTCCCTCTCCCTTGTTCTTCAAGTGCTGTCATTGCCGCCATTGTTGTCTGCCGCCACCGCTGCCGCCACTGGTGAGCTCGCTGGAGGCTTGCTAGGCCAGGGCAAGCTCACCAGAGGTGCCTAGCCACCGGCGGGCCTCGCTCACCTCCCTTGGCCAACGGCAAGCCTCGCTTAGCCGGGTGAGGCTCAGCCTAGCCATGGTTGGGCGAGGCTAAGCTCGCCCAGGCAAGGCTCGGCCAACGAGGCACGGCCTCGCCGAGGGCCAGCAACGCTCCAGTGAGGTCGCTAGCCCTCGTCTAGTAGGTTGCCGGTCATCCCAAGGTCGGCGACTGACCACCTTGAAAAAGAAGAAGAAGAAGAAGAATGGGAGAAAGAAAGGAAAAAAAAAAAAAAATTATTTAAAAATAAAAAAATGATTTGAAGTAGGAATTGAAATTTTGCTATATATAGAATACATATTTAATTTTGTATTTTAATTTATTATTTAGTATTTATATTTATATTTTATACTATAGTTTATTATTTACTATTTAATAAAAAATTGTTTAGTTAATATTTTTATTACTTAGTATAAATATAAATTATTAATAGAATTTCTATGATTTGATAGAATTTTAGAATGGAATAGAATTCTAAATTTGAATTCTTTTGAAATTGAGAATATAATAAATTATAATATGATTTCTTCACTCATAAGAAGACAATTATATTGGTGAGTGGTCCATGAAATTCAATATCAAATTTACACTCATCTAAAAAGGTAATTGAAAAAGAATTTGAATAGAAATTTTATGTAGTTACCAAATATATTTTTATTCTTTTTCTATTCTAGAATCAAAAATTTTGTACGATTTACCAAATGCGTTCTTTTGCTAAGATATTGTTCCCAGGAACATAATAAAAATAATAATTTCTGATCAGAAATTGTTCTCGGGAATATAATAGTTATCAAACACGCCATTATTGTCATTAGAGTCCTTATATCCGTTTGTAAAGTGAATTTAAATAATAAAGTTGACTATTAAAAGAAATGCATATATCAAAATATATTAAGTGAAAAGTACTCTTTTGCTTTCCCTTTAGGTTTTGAAATATATGTGAACTTAAAAGTTCATAAAGTTATGAAAATACTATACGTGAATTAATATATCGACATTGGAGAATTATGGAGGCTTTCAAGAGTTTCGCGTATGAAAAGAAGTCGAAATGTATGGGACATGAAATTGAAATTAATATAAAGCAAGAAATAAAAGTCCACTAGGACTCATGATCTATTATAATTTATCTAACAGAACTTGCTTCTCTCAGAAATAAATAATTCTAGGGTAAACAAACATCCTTTTGACATCTAGAAGGGACGCATTTATTAGGCTACGAATAAGCAAAATGTTGTCAGGGTAGTCAATTATAGTGCCTAATTAGAATTGACAGAAGAAGTACCAACTGGCCAGGCTTAGTCCAATAGGACGAATCAACAATTCCACATTTTTCCAATATAGGAAAAGAATATATATCCTCAAACTTCCTAATTAGGAAAATTCCTAACACGGGCATCTTTTTTTCAGGTCTCTCAAATTTCCCTTATTTAAAAATTCATTTGGATGGGCATCATTTGTTAGTTTTACAAAGTAACAAACAAAATTTTGCTTGGTCCTATGAGAAATTGTATAAGCAATCAAATAGACATATCTTGTTCTGGTCCTTTCTATTTTATAAATAAGTTATCTGTTCATAGATTCAATCAAAATGGGCGATCAGATTTGCACTTCTATAACTACTTAACTACATCAACTCACAGGTCTAATTTCGTCAACCTCTTTCAAATTTGCCTCATTGCCAAGTTAGTTGGACATCTAGTCTTATTTAAGAGTAAGTAATTCATAATGTCAATTAAGTTGTCGTCAAGTCACTTAAGTTCATAGTGTTCGGCAGTTTTCCACATGCTCTAAACATAATGTTCTTACGAATGGATCTGCACATCTTTCTAAATTTTACATGTTTGTGTTCCCCTTTAGCCTGCACGTTCCCTTCCTATTCGTTTTTCGAGTCTTGAAACGCTAGCAAGAGCAATTGATGCTGAATTTCATGTACATCTTTCAGGGGTTTGACCACAACGACCGCAAACCTACAAGAAGATGGAATATATGGAGTAAATGACAAAGTTTATTGAGGATGCGAAATGAGTTTAAATTTGTACTTAGAAAATGATAACAATTGTCATTAATAGGATTATTAGCCAAAATATTTTTTCAGTGAATTCATCATAATCATATGAAAGATACAATAAAAATTATCAAAATGTCAGTTCTTTTTCATCCAGTCATGGGTAATATGTAATAAGAATGGCAAAGTTCAAATGAAAAAGGACAATAGTACGACAATTCACATCTCATTTGACTGACTAATATCATCTTCTATGAAGAAATTAACATAATACCTTTGGTTGAGTGACTTAAAGACTTATCTTTAAGCTGAAACTCAGAGATTTGATTCTCCGATCTATTCTTGATCTCAGGGAGCCTTTGTCGAGGACGGGCTAAGGTGTACCACCGCTGGGGGAAGAATCAAAGGTTTTTACAACATTCATTATTTAAAAGGTAAATGCAAATTCATAGATATGATCGTAAATGCACATGCAACAACACACATTCCCTTCTTTTAATGACGTATTTATGTGGAAAATATCAACAAGTGTTTTGGGAACTCGATGTAGCTGATTGTGACTAATCAATCAACCCATGACATGTGTCACGTTGACAGCAACAAGTACCGATGGCAATTACTAATGGGTCTGGATAATTCCACCCGACATTAAGATTTTACCATCCCAATGTCTGACTTTGATAAGAGACAATTTTAACGTCATTTTATCGAGCATTCAATAGTGCCACAACCATATAAATGATGTATATGCGTAAAAGCCAAAATATCATTAATGTCATTTGTTGCACCCTTTTCACTAGTTGTTCATAAACCACCTCATGTCCAGCATAATTCGACAATCCACCAACAGTAACACATAAAGAGTAATTTGATCACCCGGGTATACTATCTTTGATTCCTCTATTGAAAAACACCTCTCCCTTCATCTCTAAGCTATGATTCCTCTCCTTTCCCTCTAAATTTCCTTCGTTTCAAGTACTCGCTTAAGCATCAAAGGGCCGATCCGAGAATGAGACCCCGACGCCTCGACCCTTTTGTTTTAGTGCCGATTGATTCTTCAGTTTTAGAGCTTCAACGTTAGCGCCATCCATGGGAAAGAGCAAATAGCTATCATGTTCTTCCTGCGAAATTCTGAGAAAAGGAAAATATCTCTAGCCAACGTTGCTCCTCAAAATATCCACAAGGAAACTGATTAGTTGACAGCACCGTCATTTTGCAAAATGCACGGTACAACGTCAACTACACTTTTTTATTGAGGAAATAAGGAGACTGGCTCTACTGGTTTCTTTCTTTCTTTTATTGACTGTCCATGACTTCCTATTTTCTTGGCTTACTTTATCATTAGATTAGAGAATTTAAATAGGAAAATGATTAGCTAATAGTACCAAATCACAAATAAAAAAATACCAGTGAAATTTATTACTCAAATAAAATAAACAAAAATGTGACTTATCTAATATATTTTGAACTTTCAATTATTTAGTATTTTGTAATCGATGAACATCGTCTCCACTTCATTGATTGACATCAAATTTTAATTGGTGTCTGTTATTACATACTAATATATTTTGAACTTTCAATTATTTAGTATTTTGTATTGATGAATACATTACCATCGTCTCCGCTTCATTGATTGACATCAAATTTTAATTGGTGTCAGTTATTATATACTTTAAGTATGTAATGCTTAATTATTTTTTCCCCTAATCTCATTTAGATGGATGGAGTTCGTATTGCATATCTTCATCTACGAGATTTGCATTGGTCAGATAATTTTTTCATCTACTAATTATTATGGTGATCTTAATATTTTCTTTAATTCATCCATTTCTATGCATAATGGATATCGGTGTTTTTTTTTTTTTTTAGGTTATCGAGAGTCCTTCTATTGCAATTTGATTTGAGTGAAAAGAAGGAGCAACCGTTTTATTGCACAATGATTTCGTTATTAATTGTAAAGCTAACATGATATATATTATTCATCTTTAAAATTTAATTAGTTGATATTAATGATTTATTTTATATTAGTGATAATATTTTTTACCTTTCATTATTTGTATTACGGTATTTAATTTTCTTTTCCATTCTTCATATTCAAAATGTTCCACTTACTAGGATTTTTCCACTTTGGTGTTCGGTACTGTTATTTGTCCGCTAATAATTTTCCTTTTCAATTCTTCTAACCTAATCCTAAATTAAGCCAAGAATATAGGAAGCCATAAAAAGTCAAAAAAAGAAAAGAAAAAATCACTAAAACCAGTCTCCCTATTTTCTTGTTAAAACAAAAGGGTTAATACCTTGAAAAACCCCCAATTGGTACATTTGTGACAAATTTACCCAAAACTATTTTTTTGACCATGAAAAATCCCAAACTGATACACCTGTAACAAATTTGCCCCAACTAACCATAATTACCCTAAATTGATACATGTATGACAAATTTACCCTAAACGAATTTATTTGACTGCAAAAAACTCCAAATTGCTAAATTTGTGACAAATATATCATTCGCTGAATTGGATTAATACAAAAAAAAATTATAAATTGTGACAAACGGAGCGTAAAATCCTAAATTAATATATCAATCAACCGTCACGTGTTATTTAACTTAATAATTTGACAATAAAATTTAATAAAAACTAACATAGGGTAAATTTGTCACAAGTATACCAGTTTGGGGTAAATTTGTCAAAGGTATATCAGTTTTGGGTTTTTGGTGATTAAAAAAATAGTTTGGAGTAAATTTATTATATGTGTACCAGTTTAGGGTTTTTCAGGATATTAACCTTAAAAAAAAAAGTGTGGCTGATGTTAGACCGTTCCTACTGTAACAAAAGCCCCACCATTAGACTAGTCGGACTCCATCTACAATGACCACCTTGCTTCTCGTCTACATTTTGAAGCCTCCTTATGCGGCCCAGACTCCTGCCCCATACCCCTTCATGCCTCCATGTCACATGCCCTATTCCTACCCTCAACAATTCCCTACTCCTGCTCGAATGTATGGTCATTTTGGCTACAAGCATGCGCCACTTCATACCCTCTTCCGTCGCTGAATATTTTCTCCCTTTCACTCACAAACCCTATGTGCCGCAAGAGCTTATTTTTACATCAGATGCAGGATATGTTCCTGCAACTAGTTTTCCACTTCGAAAACAAGGTTGACATGCTCTTAGAAGCGTACCACCGGGTTTTCCCAGAGGTTAAGTTGCGACAGGCATTGCCCAGGGAGGAGAGTTGACAGTTCAGCTATGAGCTTAGGAAGTGAACATGGAGTCAAGGGAGAAGCTTCCAGCTCTCGTCATCGTTGGCCAACTGACCATCATCGCTGGCCAGCTGATCATGTTGTTGGTTGCAACTCATGCAACCCCAAGATCTCCATAACCAGAACAAGAAGAAGCAATTGTAAGTAGAAGGATTGACGCACCTGATTTAGGATCCATTGTTCTTGAGCAGAAGCGGAGGAAACACAATGTCCCTTGCGCAAATCCTTCTCCTCTATTACCCTCCTGATCACTGGCTCAATGAGGCGGCCTCTCACGATTGACGTTAGAGCAACGTTCCTTAGGTGAGAATATGTGAGATTAGGGCTAGAGGAGAGACTTGAGCACTATTTATAGAGTTTCCAGCCAGTCCTCATCATTACGGGCCAGGCTCAACTCGGCCCACACTAGCCAGTCCCATATAAGACTAATTAAGAAACCTTCTATCTCACCTAAGACCAAACCCCGTAAAACGGTAAACGTTAAACGGTAAATTACAATAACAATGTCAAAATAATTTAGTCCATTAATCAGGAAAACTCTTACATTCTCCCACTTGGACTATATTAATTGAAATTGTATTGTATGTGCGCACATTGGTCCAGAGATAATTCTTAATAGTCAATCCTATCCCATAAAGCCTCCAACACCGAATCATGGCGGTAATTACATGTATACACATAGAGCCTTCCATGGTCACAAGTGTTTTCAACTTTATTTGATATGGATTCAATATGGTAGTGTGGCAAATGGCTAACATCTCTCATAGAGAGATTCATTTGTCAGTCACCATTTTCTTACTTAGGCGACACAAAAGTTTGTGCCACAAGAGAATGAAATTATGGTTCTAATGAACCCACATATGTCTTGTCCTTATGGTTAACCTTTTACAAAAACATATGCTCAAGGCTAATAATGAATTGCCCCTAGCCTTCACTCAAGGTAATACCTTGAGAATGATAACAATATATATATATATATATATATATATATATATATATATTCAACAAAATAACAAACCATTCAAAATATTGTATTGAATGCAAAAGTTGAAATATATATATCAAAACGTTACTAAATTGTAACAAATGCAGATATAAACTTTATTTAAAAATAAAATATAACTCCCACTAAATGACAGCATCCCAAGATGCTCCTAGGCCCATACTAATGACATGTCGATCAAACACACATGGGCGTAGGCCTTTAGTTAGTGGATCTCGCAATCATATCATCCGTAGAAACATAATCTACAGCAACGTCACCATTCTCGCACTGATTCCTTTATAGTCAAAAACTTGACCTCCATGTGTTTAGACCCCTTGAGACTTCGTTGTTGTTAATAAACAACACCTGCAGAATTATTGTCACAATATAGTTGTATGGGTCGATCCACAAAATCAAAAACTGATAACTCCCTAATGAGGTTCCGAAGCCAAATAGCCTGAGTAGCTGCTGTAAAACATGCTATGAACTTCGCTTGCATGGTAGAAGAAGATATGGATTTCTGTTTCTCGCTCTTCCATGATACTGCACCTCCTGCCAACATAAATATGTATCCTGTGGTTGACTTTTTGTCATCTTGACAACCAGCAAAATCTGCATCAGAATACCCTACTAGTTGCAAGTTAGGAACATGTCTGTAAATCAGCATATAATCCTTTGTTCTCTTTAAGTACCTTAAAACCTTCTTGGCAGCAACCCAGTGATCGTATCCTGGATTTGTCTGATATCTGCCTAGAAGTCCAACTGCAAAAGTAATATCTGGCCTAGTGCAAACTTGAGCATACATGATACTTCCAAGCACACTAGCATAAGGTACATTCTTCATTTGAGCTTTCTCAAAATCTGAAATAGGACATTGTGAAAGACTCAATTTATCACCTTTAATAATGGGAGCAATTCTGATTTGCAGTCTTGCATACCTTGAATCTTTCCAAAATACGATCAATATATGCCCTTTGAGATAAGCCCAATGAATGGCATGAGCGATCCCTATGAATCTCAATGCCAAGAACAAAAGACACCTCACCAAGGTCTTTCATATCAAAATTTTTCGATAACATCCGCTTTGTCTCATGCAGTAAACCAATGTCACTACTTGCAAGCAAGATATCATCCACATAAAGTATGAGAAAAATAAATTTTCTCCCCCTGAGCTTGGTGTATATGCACTGATCTACTTTGTTCTCAATAAATCCACATGAAGTGACAACACTATGAAATTTGAAATACCACTGTCTAGAAGCTTGTTTAAGGCCATAAATAGACTTCTTCAATCTACAAACAAGCTTACCCGAGTCATCAAGCTGTAAAGCCCTCGGGTTGCACCATATAAACCTCCTCATTGAGGTCTCCATTAAGAAATGCGGCCTTAACATCCATCTGGTGTAACTCCATATCAAAATGAGCTACCAATGCCAAGATCACTCTGAAGGAATCTTTAGAAGAAACTGGAGAAAATGTTGCTTCATAATCTATTCCTTCTCTTTGAGTGAAACCCTTAGCCACCAGATCGGCCTTAAACTTTTCAATCTTTCCTTTGGAATCCTTTTTAGTCTTGAATACCCATTTGCAGCCAATAGGTTTGCAACCTTTAGGTAATTCAACAAGCTCCCAAACACCATTGTGTTTCATAGATTGCATCTCATCTTTCATCGTATCTAGCCACAAATCTGATTGAGGACATGAGATAGCATCCTTATAAGTGACTGGATCAACAACACAGCCAATATCATAATCATGCTCTCCTAGGTAGACCACATAGTCCGGTGGAATAGCGAACGTCTTTCCCTAGCGGATCTTCGAGTGGAGCTACTTCAACCTCATTCGAACTTGAGGAGCTTAAGGAATTGCATCGGGAACTATCTCAACAATGGGATCTTGAGCCACAACAGGTTCATTTTGTGGCACAAGAGGATCCAAAATTGTCTCAGACACGGGATGAGATGAGGATCCAAAGTAATCCCCACCATACTATCATCTTCGAAGTTTGTGAACAGCTACCCTTTTCAGCTACATCAAATTCAAGAAACTTTGCGTCCGAGATTCCACAATTCTTGTACCCCCATTGGGGTTGTAAAATCGATACCCCTTTGAATGATCTGGGTAAGACACAAAATAACATCGTGTAGTTTTGGAATCCAGCTTATTCAATGTAGGATTATATAACTTCACCTCTGCTGGACATCCCCAAACTCTAAGATGATTCAGACTAAGTTTACGTCCAGTCCACAACTCAAAAAGAGTCAATGGAACCGCTTTACTAGGAACATGATTAAGAATGTAGAGAGCTGTTTTCAAAGCTTCACCCCATAGAAAAGTAGGTAAATTGGTCCTACTAATCATACTTCTCATCATGTCCATAAGAGTTCGATTGCGCCTTTCAGCTACGCCGTTTTGTTCAGGACTTCTAGGCATAGTAAACTGACCTACTATCCCAGAATCCTCTAAGTATTTGGCAAACGGCCCTTTAAGTTGTCCAGCATCACCGTGCCTACCATAATACTCACCACCATGATCAGATCTAACAATCTTTATAACTTTTCCCAACTGTTTTTCCACTTCAGTCCGAAAAATCTTGAATTTGTCAAGGGACTCAGACTTTTCTTTAATCAAATATAAGTATCCATATCGGGAATAGTCATCAATAAATGTGATGAAATAAAAGTTTCTGCATAAAGTAGCTGTGTATGGCCCACTAATATCAGTGTGAATAATCTCCAACAAGCCAGAACTTCGAACAGCTGATTTCTTCTTTATTTTCGTCATCTTACCTCTACAATAGTCTACACAAGTCTCTTGATCACCTTTAAGAGTAGGTAGGATGTCAGCCTTAACAAGCCTTTCTACTCTTTCTTTGGAGATGTGACCAAGTCATTTATGCCACAATGTATAAGATTGTTCCTTAGATAGAGGCCTTTTGGAAACACCTTTTTCAGCTGAATATGCAACATACATGTCCTTGGGACATAAACTCAATCGATATAATCCATTGGATAAATTGCAACACCCAATCTTATTGGAATCATAAAAGATGGCAATAGCATTACTCTTTATCTCAAAAGAGTATCCACTCATGTCCAAACAAGACACAAAAATTAAATTCCGCCTAAATGAAGGCACGTAAAAAGTGTTCCTTAACATCATCCTAAAACCAGAATCCAAAACCAAAACAACATCTCCCACGAACTCGACATTAACTCCAATGTTGTTTCCAATAGTGAACTTTGATTCATCCTGATTTGGCGTCCTTCTGTTTATGAACCCTTGTATGGTAAACGCAACATGATTAGTTGCACCACTATCTAGCCACCAGGAATTAGTCGGAACTTCAAATAGATTGGATTCATAAACTAATGCCAACGAATCATTACCTTTAGGCTCACTCTTCTTGTTTATGTTAGACAACCAATCCTTAAACCTTTTACAGTCCTTCTTTACATGTCCTCTCTCCCTACAAAAGTAGCAAAAAACACCTCTCTTTCTAGGGAATGTTTTCTTAGGACCCATACTGTTAGAAGGACCAACACTGTTAGAAGGACCGGCACCTTCAGAATTTCCTTTACCATTGGAAGGTCCATTTTGCATCGAATTTCTCTTCCGAGTATAATTCTTCACACTCTTACCCTTATCAGTGGCAGAACTTGAAGTATAAAGAGCAATGTGCCCTTTGTCTTTCTTCAATTTCTCTTCCTCTGCCACCACCCTAGAAATTAGTTCATTAACTGACCAGGCTTCATCTTGGGAACTATAATTAGTCTTGATAATCCCAAAATCAGGAGGAAGAGTGTTTAAAGCTTGATGCACGATGTAGGTAATGGGAATGGCAACATTGAGAGCCTGAAGCTTGATTTACAAATCAACCATTCTCAGAATATAATCTCTTACCCCATTAGAACCATCATACTTCATGGTAAACAGTGTATGAATGTGTGTCCCTATCTCAGCATTAGATGACACACGGTACCTAGCCACCAAAGCTTCCATCGGTTGCCTAACGGTGCGGTTCGCGCAGCAAACTACTTTTCAAGTGTTCTTGAATTGAACGCTTCATAGACAGCAAGCAAATTCTATTGCTCTTTTCCCAAGAAAGTGTGCTTTCGATTCTCTGTACTCTCAACAGTAATGGCTGCCGGTCGATCAGCAGTAAGAGCCAAATGAACATCTGCCATCTCCATGGTAAACAGAAAATCTTCTTTCCACTTCTTAAAGTGGGAACCAGTGAGAACCTCAATAGTGACGGAGTTACCGTTTACAGAAAAGGTGACTGAAAAACAGCAGTATATAACAATTAGCATCATGTGAGTATTGTGTACACAAGTACACATCCAGAGAGTTACATGCAACATCACATAATCACCTTTGGGCAGAATACATGACATGCAATTGTACACTCCCACATGACGGCGGTCGAGAGAATATATTCAAATCTTCGTGAATTCATCACCTTTGGGCGAAGAACCACTAAGACTAGACAATCCTCCACCACATCATCATGTATCCCTCCATGAGCTAATACATAATCACCTCCTTTGGGAGTATGACTATGCATTAGACCAGAGACATCCTGCACAACATACGAGACATAAATTTCTTAAACCCAATCAAGTGTGCCACTTTGGCGGTCACAACTCAATTGAATCCTTGAAACTCTCTCATATCAGGGATATATTTATCTCACACACACCATATACATGTGATTTAATTGTAGTGATAGAGGCACATATCACTCAAATCACATAACATGCTAATTAATCTGCCTTATGAATGAACAAAATAGCATACCTATAACCCAGCACTTGTATTTCCAAAATCACAGAAAAATACAAGAAAAATACACAAAAAATTCACTTAAAATACACGTATTTAGGGCTTTATATGCAATTTCACATCCATAAAATCATCAAACATATAAAATAAATATGCCACAAGATAGGAAATCCTCATACGAATCCAACGCCGCCAACCACTCGCCGAAAGGAGGCCCCACGCACCCGCACGCTCCGCCTGAGTGCGTGGCGCATGGGGCTCACGCGCCTGACGTCAAGCCGGCCATAAAACCGGTCCGACCGGTGGCGGTTCGATCGGTTACCCGGTCCGACCGTCCGGTCCGACCGCCCGGTCCGACCGGCTGACCGGACCGGTCAACCATTGACCGGGTCGGGTCGGGTCGGGTCGGAGCCCGGGTCGGGTCGGATACCGGGTCGGGTCGGTGCCCGAGTCGGGTCGGAGCCCAGGTCGGGTCGGTCGCCGGCTGGTTCGGGTCGGCCGGCCTGCTGACGTCATGGGCTGTGCGCTGACGTCATCGAGTCAGCAACCGGGTCGGGTCGACTCGGGTTGCTGACATCACCGTGACATCAGCGTCACGTGCGACGCACGCATCGAGTCTGACCTAGGTCGCTGACGTCAGCGGCCGCGTGCGAGGCACGCCCCGCGCGTGTAGGAGCGTGGCCACGCGTGGGCGCGTGCTCGACACCCCCAGCGGCGCGTGGCCGCGTGTGGGGGCGCGTGCGAAGTCCCACGGCGACGCGCCGTCGACGGTTTTCACCGTCTCGTCGAGCCGAACCCCAATTTGCAATTTATTTTGATTTTTATTAAGCTTAAAATCTCGAAAATCGCAAATTATGGCAAAAATCATACTAATTAGGGCAAATCAGTATAATTTAGGGCAAATTCGTAGAAATTAGGGCAAAACCAATTGCGTTCATGTTCAAGGGTTATGGAGGCTCTGATACCACATGTTGGTTGCAACTCATGCAACCCCAAGATCTCCATAACCAGAACAAGAAGAAGCAATTGTAAATAGAAGGATTGACGTACCTGATTTAGGATCCATTGTTCTTGAGCGGAAGCGGAGGAAACACAATGTTCCTTGCGCAAATCCTTCTCCTCTATTACCCTCCTGATCACTGACTCAATGAGGCAGCCTCTCACGATTGACGTTAGAGCAACGTCCCTTAGGTGAGAATATGTGAGATTAGGGCTAGAGGAGAGACTTGAGCACTATTTATAGAGTTTCCAGCCGGTCCCCCTCATTACGGGCCGGGCTCAACTCGGCCCACACTAGCGAGTCCCATATAAGACTAATTAAGAAACCTTCTATCTCACCTAAGACCAAACCCCGTAAAACGGTAAACGTTAAACGGTAAATTACAATAACAATGTCAAAATAATTTAGTCCATTAATCAGGAAAACTCTTACACATGTTCCCCAATCGGAGCTTCGCGATCAACATCCCCAACTTTGTGCGAATCTGGTGTAGTGCGCAGCTTTAATTCATTGCGCCTTCTCATTGACAACTTGCACGTCCTCTGTTGCATAGTTACTTCACCTGCGACGAAAAGTTTCCACCTCTTTTGCAGTCTTTCACTTAATCATGCATTGTCCTCGTGGAACTTGAAGGAAATCAATCGACGCATTAGGTCCTCTACTTTGATACATGATGGGAGAATAATAACAATTCGAATAATATTGAATCAATGCGTCGGAATAAAATAATCTCCCCTTTTATGTAAACCTAATAAGAATCGATATAGTAAAGTAAAATAACAAAACGATTTTTTACGTAGAAAACCTCATCGACATGAGGAGATAAAAAACCACGGGACCGGAATCCACCCGAAATTCTTCACTATCAACAAAATTGGGTGAACAATATTCTTCTCTAGCAAATACTAGAGGTACATAACAGTAAACACTTCAAGAACATAATTCTTGGTAACACACATGAATTTCACAAGAGATCAATGATAATCTAATAAAAAATGTAGGTTTTGATCGATCCACGAAAAACCTGATGTAGGCAACTTCAAACGAAAATCAAACCGTGCAGATTCGAGAAGATTGCGCCATGAACATGCTGACAAAATTTCAGCTCAATCGGACCACGAATTGACCTCTGATGCTAGTTTGATGTAAATTAGATATTACCCCAATCCTTAGATTTTCTGCTTTCTCTTTTTCTTGTTACTATGTCTTTTTGCGGCTACAACTTTATAAAGATAATGAGAAACCATATTTCTCCATATAACTTACATATGAGCTCAAGTCTTTTTTGGGCTTGTAACTCATTGGGCTTCCTCCACATAGGAGTGAATCCAGCTAACAATACATTGCTAGAAATATGACGTGTTCGTGAGTTTCAGAGGCAAGGACGTTTAGAGCACCTTTGCGGCCAAACTCTTCATTATGCTAGAGAACTACTATTTTAGGGACAGTGAAAAAGTGGAATCTAGGTTTCCTGTCGTAGTGTCGAAGACTGAGACAGGACAGAGATAGCGGCCAACAAGGTGACATGGGTCGTTGATTGAGCTAATATAGGGAGCACGATACTATAACTAGTGATGGCACGGCGAAATGAGGCAATGTCACCGGCGGCTTGACAAGCCGTGGTGAACCCAATGAAAACGTTGGGTTGACGACAATCCAATGGTTGAGGGATAGAGGGGAGAATTTGTGTTACTAGGACATTTACTAAACACTTATAAGACATTACAAATCTCATCAGTATCATATCTGATATTTGTTTTTTTCAACTTTATTCTATCCAACAAACCAAACCACCAAAAGCAGCCTAAAAGAGTAATAATATCCAAGTGACAATATCTCATTTTTAATGATAAATTTTGGGACATTTGAGGCCTTTCTTGTTAGATCGATAATTAATCTAATTAATATTTGATAAATTATGTTAACCGCCACGAAAGAACCTACCAATTCCCTGCTAAAAAAATTAACTGCATTAGTGAAAACACATATGTCACTCCAATACATGCATGTTTCATCATTATTTCCCTTCCAAATTCATCACCAAATCTCAAATTGGCCTAGCGAAGCAATTTTGATTTTTGACGCAAGAAAAAGGCAAGGCCAAGCTGGTTCAACTTCCATAATCTGATCTGCGATGTCTTCACCGAACCATCATCTCCGTCAGCATCCTCAAGAGCTTGTTGATCGCCGAGTGTAATTTTCCAGACCCCCTCCAAGGAATTAACGACGTCGGTTATGGCTGAAATGGAAGAAAACACTTCCTCAGAATCTGCGTACCTCTTGTGTCGGTCCGGCATCCTCACGACGAAGCTGACTACGTGCATGGGCTTCAAGAAGCCCGCGACCATAGCATTGCTTACAGTCCTGGTGGTCGCCGATGTTCTCATAACCTTTGACAAGCTTGCTGCTTCATTCCCTTCCATCAGTCGCCAGTTCTTGCCCAGCTTCGCCCGTGCGATTCCCTCAACGACCGGTCGTACTTTTGCCCAATAAGCTAATTCGTATTCAGAGGGTGGATAGCCTGTTAAAATTTTACAGTCGTTAAGAGTCCTTATATCCACTTGTAAAGTGGATGTAAAATAAAGCAGACTTAGAAAAAAAAAAAAGCACATGTCAAAAAATATCAAGCGAAAAGCACTTTTTGGCTTTTCCTTCAGGTTTTGAATTATATGTGAATTTAAAATTTCATATAATATGTGAATTAGTATATCAACATATATGAGACTTGTGGGGGGTTTTCAAAAGTTCCGAGTATGAAAAGAAGTCAAAATGCATGAGATTCGAGATTAAAATTAAATGAACACATAAGAAATGAAAATCCTCTAAGACTGATGATTAATTATTGTTTATTCAACAGAGCTAACTTCTCACAGAACCTAATAATTCTGGAGCAAGAAACATCTTTTTGACATCTAGAAGGGATAGGTTTATAAGGCTACACTAAGCAAAATGTTGTGAGGGTAGTCAATGACTTCGTGCATTTTTTTTTTTCTCACGATTCATTTGGTGTGTCCTATTTATGAATATATATGAATCCTTTACGGATGGACAATAATTCTTTTATTGAAAAAATGTGCCTACATCGAAATATATAAATTTGTGAACCAACTTAATTATAAAGGAATGAAATAAGCACAACAGGTGTTCAATTTTCCCATACTATTTGCATCGATCAATCTTATGTTTAGATTATTTACCCAGACATTGGCCTTATGCTTCCAATCTATTAGGAGAGCACAGAGCAAGGAGCCAACTCTAAGCCGGTTAACATATCTAATTGGACCCATCTTCACTTAAAAGTTTATACTAACGAATTATTGGCCAATTTGGATATATTAATTACTTTATACCACATCAATTTTATAATTTGAGACTTTTTCTAATGTATATCTCAATATTCTCCAATGTCAAGACACCCCCCCTCCCTCAAAAATAAAAGTATCATTCTACGCCAAGATATCTTAACATGAATCTCCATCATCCACCTTCACTCCTGATCTCTTTCTCTAAACCAAACAATGCCAATATACATTGGGACTGGCCAACAATCAACAATCAACAATGATGCCATTTATTAAGGCATACAATAGAAGCTTGATACCTTCATTTGAAGAGATTGCCAAAAATGAGCCCAAGTCCATGCCTATAAACATATCTAGGTGGATCTACCTTACACCAATAAGTTATGTGCCTACTTCAATATATTGATTGTTTCCCATGAATTCCCCCACGTGTAGATTAACACAATCCATGAAACTAATGAAATCTCTATGGTATTGAAGTTTTATTCTACGGTAAATTTTCTTGTTATCAAGAAAAACAATTTCAATGAAAAAGGGGCATTTAACATTTGTTCTCAGAAAACCAAATTAAGTCCTAGAACGCAAAAGATGGAGGCTAGGGAAAGGGAGAATTTTTACCTTTTGCTCCATCGTCGAGGAGATTGGTGTAATCACTGAACTTGATGAAAACCCTCTCAAGAGTGTCCACTGTATCTTCATCACAATCTTCATGAAGCTGGAGACCATATATAAGCCCTAGCATCACAAATGCAAAGCTTCTCTCTCCAATTCGAATCACGAGAGAGTCTCTTGACACTGGCCATTGAATGTCATCGACGCAGCATGTGGTCATAATGATGTGAGTTATAGCTTGATCATAGAGGTTGATCACAAAGTTCCCCACTCGCCAAGCTGGGACTAACTGTTCAGCGCCATGACCCATCGTCATCACGATCAATCTACTATATTGAAAGCTGAAAATCTCAGTGACAGTCCCATGAGGATGCTCTGTCCTTGTCCCTGACATTCTTGCGCAATATCTTCAGCTAGGAATCTTGCACCTGCCAAAGTAGAGGCAAAAATGAAATTGAAAATCCGGAAGGTCGAAAAGATACAAGAGTTCCACGGGATCAATTTTGATCATGAAGATGAAGAGACAAGGGAGAGGACAGAAGCACCAGAAGCCTAGAAATTGCACTATAAGAGGAGATTGTGAAGTCCTGAGAGAGGACGTTTTAAGAGTAATATGCGGTCACCACTTATAGGCGCATCGATCAAACTTATCTGTCCAATTTGACTTGCCTAATTAGAATTGACAAAAGGAGTAACAGTGGGTCACTCCATTAGGACAATAATCACATTTCCACATTTTCAAATATAGGAGAGATGTCCTTAAATTAATTTCCTAATTAGATAATTCCTATAACGGGCATCATTTTTACATCTTTTAATTTATTAATTAGGAAATTATAGGATGGGCATTATTTTGTTAGTATTATAAAGTATCAAAACAAGCTTTCGCTTTGTCGCATGAAGAATTGTATAAGAAATTAAATGGACACATATCTTGGTCTAGTTTTGATTTATAAGTAGGTTATTCACTCATAGATTATCAAAATGGGCAAAAAGATTCGCCCTTCTATAATTACTTAACTACATTAACTCATGCTTCTGATTTCATTGGCCTCTTTAAAATTTGTCTTGTCCCGTTGGACATCTAGTCTTGTTTAAGAGTAAGTAATCTGTAGCATAAATTAAGTTCTTGTTACGTCATTTAAGTCGGTGGATTTTCATGGCTTTCTACGTGCTATAACATAATGTTCTTACAAATAGATCTTCACACCTTTCAAAATTTTACATGTTTGCATTCTCCGTGGGTGTGTTGGAAACCATTTTATTCCCATAAATAATTTTTGCCCAGAAATGGTTTTTTTTTTTCTTAAATTCTATTCGCCGGACGAAATTCTAAACACTTGAATACATTTGATAATTGCACAAAATTTCTATTCTAGAATTAGAAAAAGAACAAAATTGTGGTTGGTGCGATCCTCAAATTTTTTCCTTCTATTCTTCTTCCTCCTTTGGCCAATTGCCAGGCTTGGTGATGGCCGGTGATTAGCTAGATGAGAGTTGACGACCTCCTCTGCCCTCGGCGAGATCGAGCCTCACCTAGCCATGGTGAGGTCGCCGGATGTCAACTTTGGCAAGTCGCTTGCCATTGCCAAGCCCAATGACCTACTATAGAAGGAAAAATAATAAAATAATAAAAAATAAAATAAAATGGCTTGATTCTAGAATGTTCTTGAGAGTAGAAAAATTGGCTAACGTTATCAAATGGATTTTTGTTTTTTTTTTTTTGTTCTAAAGAAAAAAAAAAGAAAAGAAAAGAAATAGCCAAGAATTAACCAATTACCAAATATGTCCTTAATCTGCAAATTCTCTTGCTATTCGATTGTCAAATCTTGTAACGCTAGCAAGAGCAGTTGACGCTGAATTTCATGTACATCTTTCGGGGGCAAACTAGGAAGTTACTGTAACGACCGCAAATCTACAAGGCTACAAGAAGATAAAATTTATGGAATAAATGACAAAGTTTATTGAGGAGGCAAAATGAGTTTGAAATTTTTTTTTTTTTTTTTTTTTTTTTGGTAAAGGTAAGTATAGTATAGATTTTGCAAAGAAGAATATAAGGGGGGAGGCCCGGCACCAACAAAAACAGACACTCAAGAAGACAGGAGTCTAAGCGAGTGTAGGGGTACCGTGGTTCCCAACAAACAAAACAAACAACGAAAAGAAAGGAAGACTAAAAACAAACTAAAGAACTACCATCAATCAAAGATAGAATGATGAAGATCCCAGCTTTTTTTTTTTTTTTTGGTAAAAGATAAGTAAATAAATAGAAGAGCTTTGAACAAATGTACAGAAACGGCACCAAAACTTACACTCTTTCTACAAAACAGACAGAGTGAAAGGGGGCCGCACAAAAAGCCATAAGGCTAGGAGCAACACAAAGCAACAAGAAGGAAAACAACCACCAGTCTCGGCAGCCAATCCTTAGAAGAGCTCCGAAAAGAGGAGGGATAATGCGTAACCAGGAGACCACCAGCAGCAAGGCTACAAGAAACAGGACTGGTCGAACCCCCATCCTCTTTGAAGGCGCAGGTTTCTTGGCGTCGACGGCACATTGCTAAAAGTGATTGCTTTATCCTTGACGATCTTGATCAAATGAGTTTTGAGGGCTGGAATAGAGAGAGACTCACCACAGAAGATCATTGCATTTCTCTTCTCCCAGATTAGATAACAAAGAGCCCCAAATGAAAACCGAGCTATAGCGTCGAAGAAGTCCTTCCCTACAAGGTATTTTTGCGCCCAAGATAGGTTTTCTAACCAGTCACTATTCTTCCATGGAAGGTTGCACCTAGAAGCCCAGAAGTACACCAACGTAGAAGAAGTTTGACAGCCGAAAAAAAAGATGATTTATAGAATCAAGTTGCACATCGCAGAAGATACAGACCGAATAATCAATTCTCCCATAGGAGTGAAGAAGCAATTGGGTCGGCAGCCTATTCTTTGTGATGAGCCACAAAAGAAATTGGAAACGAGGTGCAAGAGCCGAATCCCAAATGAAAGAAGCCCACCATACCTTGTCTTTTTTTGTCTGATCTGTTGCCAAGCCGAGGCAACCGAGAAGGCGCCCGAAGAGTCCCCCTTCCATACAAATCTGTCCTCTGACGAAGAGAAGGTTAGCAAGGAGAGGCCCTATTCCTCCAACCTTGACCTGCCAACATAAGAATAAAGGGAGGCTACTTTCGCATGGGCCAGAAGGTCTGGGTCTAGCAAAGAATGAAGAACCACCAAATGTAAAGGGCCACAAGGCAGCCACCACAACGATGCGGAACGACCATTCCCAATTTCCCAAGCAAAGGATAGCCTGAAATAGTTACGAAGCTGAAGGATTTTCTTCCACCCCCAGGAACAAACCGAAGGTTGTGGGGAGACCCAAAAGTTTTTAGTCTTCAAAAAAATAGAATGTACCCAATGGCCCCAAAGGGATTCCTTATCCATAAAGAGAATCCAAACATACTTAAGCATGGATGCTCTATTGCAGTCCTTGAGAGATCTAATACCCAGGCCACCTTCCTCCTTGGGCAAGCAGACATTCGTCCAAGAGACTTTTGCACCACCTTTGCCAAGGGAGGTGCCTTTCCAAAGAAACCGCCTAAGGATACTTTCTATCCCGAGGACGACCGAGGCTGGAAGAGTAAAAACGCTCGCCCAAAAAGCTTGAATCGAGTGTAGGACCGACATAATTAATTGGAGTCTCCCCGCAAACGAGAGGAACCTATGAGCCCAGGATTGGACTCGATGTGTTATACTATCAATGAGTTGTGAACAATCAGCCTTCCCCAATCTCGAAGAGATAATAGGTACCCCTAAATATCTGATCGGAAGCTTACCTTCACGAAATCCGAATGCCAAGAGGATTCTGTTTTGTAGCGAAGGCAGTCCCTCGGACAGGAAGACATCACTCTTATCCTTGTTAGGGATTAAGCCACTCCAGGAGGAAAATATGTCAAGGCTCCGCTTGAGAATTACTACAGAGTTCCAGTCTGCTTGGCAAAACAGGAAAATATCATCAGCAAAAAATAGATGGGACAACTTTGTCATCTTACACCTCCAGTAGTACTTGAATTGTTCCAAAGAAGTCCTGTGTATCAAAATACCGGAGAAGATTTTCATAACCAGGTTAAACAGATACAGTGACATCGGGTCACCCTGTCGAAGTCCTCTACCAGCTGGAAAGAATCCGTGTAGCTCACCATTAATGGAGATCGACAATCTGGGAGTTCGAACACACTCCATGATCAAGTGAATAAACCAGTTAGGAAACCGAAAAGCTGAAAGGGTAAGCTCTAAGAAGTCCCAATCAACTGTATCATAAGCCTTCCGAAAGTCCACTTTGACCGCACATTTTGGAAGATATGGGTCTTGGTGGAATCCTACAAAAAGCTCCTGAGCCAAGAGAATATTATCTCTAATTCTCCTGCCCTTTACAAAAGCATTCTGGGCCGGAGCAATCAAATCCTTAAGAAAAGGTGCAATCCAATTTGCAAGGATTTTTGTGATAACCTTGTAGATAGTATTACAACAAGCAATCGGTCTAAAATCATTAACTTCGCAGGCATTTGGCACTTTGAGAATAAGGGCCAAGATAGTTGCATTTACCTCTTTCAGAAGGCAGCCCGAGAGGAAGAAGTCCTTGACCGCACCAATGACCGAGGGGCCTACAATATCCCAGCTGTTTCTAAAAAATTCAGCTGTGAAGCCATCCTAGCCAGGGGCTTTGACCTTAGCCAGAGAGAACACCGTGTTCTTAATCTCTAAATCCGTTACTGGGAGCGTAAGAGAGTTCACCTGGGCATCCGAGAGGGGATTCCGGATAAGAGATGATAGCTCCTGCAGGGATGGCTTTGACAAACCCGAAGCAGGAGCCGAGAGATTAGAGAAAAAATTCACAAACACTTGCGGCACAAGGTTGGGGTCAGAGATGACTACACCTGAGTAGTCCTTAATAGATAAAATTCTATTGTTGAGTTGCCTGGACTTAACATAGTTATGAAAAAATTTCGTGTTGCGGTCACCTTCTTTCAACCACCTTACTCTGGATTTTTGCTTGAAGAATGATTCTTCCTGATCACGAAGAGTAATAAAAGACCTGCGCAGGTCTTTTTCCAAGTCCGTAAGAGTGGTGTTGTAAGGATCAGACTGAAGCATCACCTGAGTGGAGCGAAGAGATTCCCTTGCCTCCAGCGTCTTCAAGGAAATATCCAAGAAGGCCTCTTGGTTGAGGGCTTTTAAACTCAATTTTAGAGCCTTAAGTCTGGACACCAGTTGGAACATAGGAACACCACGGATGTGAGTATTCCACGCCTAGAGTACAATCCCCCTGAAATCTGGATGAGTGCTCCAAAAATCAAAGTATTTGAAAAGCTTCCTTCTCGACCGAGGGTGAACTACCCTGACTATCATAGGTGAATGGTCAGAGATTCCCGCATTAAGAAAAGTAGCCTCAGAGAAAGAATAATCCATCCTCCATTTGGAGTTAACTAACACCCGATCAATCTTCCTCATTTTCCTAGAGGTGCCCGAAGAAGTAGTCCAGGTGAACCTGAGCCCTGTATACTGAAGGTCTTGAAGTTCAGTTTGTTTGAGACAAAGTCTGAAATCATCAAAGCAAGGGATCCACGAGTTGGAGCCACCAACCCGATCAGAAGGGTCCTTAATGGCATTAAAGTCCCCAGCAACAAGCCATGCAGAGTCTTGAAATAGATCATTACTCTGAATAAGATCATCCCAAAGTGGCCTACGGCGCACAAAAGTGTGTTCACCATACACAGCCGAGACACAACAAGTAAAATTTGACGAAATCATTCTCAACCTACCATGGATGGCTTGGTCATTAGCTGCAAGCAGATCAAAATGAACAGAAGTGGGATCCCATCCAATCCAAATTCTGCCACGAGGAGCAAAGTCATAGTTTGCAGTCCATCGCCATCCTCTAAGGAGGGTGGGGGAAATAGAATCGAACAGTTGCGAAGGAACTTTCGTCTCAAAAAGGCCAATAAGGCTCAATTTATTAACAGCAACAAGCTTCCTCACTTCAGCCCTTCTAATAGGGTCCATAATACCTCTGACATTCCAAAATCCAAAAAACATCAAAAAGGGTCAAGAGGTCAAGAGAACCTACCTCCGCTTGGAGTATTTGCGACTGGACTTAGTCGCCTTCGATGTCTCCGGTTGTATTGAATTGGGAGGATCAGGACGAAGCTGCAGTAGCTGATCCTAAATGGAGCCCTTGTCAATAAGAACCGACAGAACTTTGCTTGCCTTAACCGAGACTGTTTCTTCACCAGAAAAGCTGCAGATTTCGTCCTCCTAAGAGGAAGGATGAGCAGCAGCAGTTTGGTCGGCATCACCAATTTGGGATGAGAGAGCATCCTTATTCGAGGATTTCGATGGGCCTTTAAGTGCCATCAGCTGCACTGACTCTGAAGGTCCAGCTTCCTTCAGCTTAAGGAATTGTCCCCCTTCACTAGATGGAGATTCAGAAGAGGCCGCTTCCACTGAAGATTGTTGCTTCCTTTTTTGCAGTTTCACCTGCCTCCATCCAGCCTTAGTAGGGTCTGAGACAAGAGGGAGAGCTGAGTCAGGGACATCCTGTTGAGCTTCATGAGGTTCAGAACCACTAGAAGTTCCAACCAAAGTTGAGGTGACAAGAATCGCCACCTCTTGTTGCAATAACTCCACCGCCTAAGCTGTTTCCTCAGGCACTAGACTGTTCTCTTCAAGATTATTCTTAGCGGCATCCATTGAAGGCCGCGGATCCTCATTAAGATTCTGAGGAACGGTCTTTTCCATAAGGCCTCGAGGCAGGGCTTCAACACTGGGATGAGCTGCAGCAACAGGGTCCTTGGGTTTGGCCTGGTTCTTTCCCGCACAGTTATGGCCAAAAACACCACATTTAGTGCAAGCCATGGGTTTCCACTCAAATTCTACTTTTATCTGGCATTTTTCACCATTAAAGGTTGCCTCAATCAACTCATCAAAGGTCTGGTTTGTAGAGATTTCAACACAGACTCGTGCAAAGGATAAACTCTTCAGTTGTTCGGTTCGCTGATCAACATAGACCGGCTTACCAACTGCACTTGCAACCTTGCCTATGAGCTGAGCAAACCAACAGGAGAAAGGCAGGTTGTAGAGACGAATCCAAACTGGCACTATCGGGTGATTTTTCTTCCTCAATTCAAGCCCTGGCGTCAATTGCTGGAGAATCAAGGGCACATTGACAACTGTAACACGCCCTCCTTCAAGGATACTCCTACGAAAATCACGGTCTGGTATATGAAACATGAAAAGCCCTTTGCTGTTTGACATAACTTCAAACAGATTCGGCCCCCAAAGCTTCTTCATGGCCTCTTCCACGGCTTTGAAAGGCAACCTTCGGCCAATAAAATGGCCCATGAGACACTGGTGCATTTTCGGATCAACCACATCCAAGTCTTGCTTTGTAATTTCAATTACAGTTTTGTTGTTCACCAAGGTGGGAGGAGTGTAGATCAAATCGTAACCCTTAGCAACCGTCCTAGCCACGGCTACCCATGTTTTCTAGTTCGGATTCTTAGAGTTGTTACGGCCATTTGGCCTCCTTGAGACTGACCTGACCCTGTTCGCAGGTCGCTCAACTGCAGAACCACGGGACGGCCTTTGAACATTTTCCACAAAAGGAATAGTACCAGCACTTCGAGAACCCGACGGCAACACCGAAGATGGACCTTCGTCCACAACCACAACCGATTTCCCACGGGAATTCATTCCCTCAACCATCGAAACGGGGTTTACCCCCTCACAATCCGACCCCACCATCAGAATCACAGAATCAGATCAAAAGTTGAAACCCTAACTCGCGAGTCCTTGCTCGTCGAGTAGAAGACACGTACCAGGTTCAGCAAAGCAAGGAGTCAATGAGTGGAGGATAGCGTCACCTTCCACCGAGAAGAAGGCCCACCGAACGGTCAACAATCGCTTGGCCAGAATCACGAAATCGCGAGCTACAGGGACTGCATCGCCCGCGCGAGAGAGAGTCTGTGAACAGTAACGCGAGAAGGTGCAAATGACCAAAGCCTTAAGATCCCATCTCTGTTGAAGTCTTCTATTCTTTGAAATGTCAAGAACATGCTTAAACGTCATAGCTTTATCTTTAATCGCCTTCTGGAGGTGCATCTTCATCGCCGGAAGAAAAGGGTTTGATTGCGAAAAAGCACATTGTTACACTCTTTCCATATGATGTAGCACATCGCACCAAAACTAAACTGAGCCATAGTTTCATAAAAGCTTTTACCCACAAACCGCATGGATGCCCATACAAGATTCTCCATCCACTGCTTGTTTTGCCAAACAAGGTTAAATTTTGCTGCCCAAAAAGAAACAAGGGTACTTGAAATGTGACAAGCAAAGAACAAGTGATCCACAGAATCCGGTCTATACGAACAAAGGGGGCAATTGGTAGGAAAAATTCTACCATGAGAGATAAGCAACACCTCAGTTGTTATGAAAATGAGTTTGAATTTGAACTTAGAAAATTATGAAAATTGTTAAAAACAGGTTTATTAGCCAAAAAAAAAAAAAAAAATCTGTGTATTCATCATAATCAAATGAAAGATAATTGAAAATTATCAAAAAAAAAATCGATACCTTTTCATCCAATCGTGGATAATATGCAATAAGGATAGAAAAGTTCAAACGAAAAAGGACAATAGTACAACTATTCAAATCTCATTTGAGTGACTAATATCATCTTCTATGAAGAAATTAACATAATACCTCCATGAATTAGATGGCAGGTTGAGGGACTTAAAGGCTTATTCTGTAAGCTGAAAGTCAGAGGTTTGATTCTCCGATCCACCCTTGATCTCAAGGAACCTTCGTAAAGGACGGGCTTAGATTTGTAAGTATAGAAGGTTTTTGCAACATTGATTACTCAGAAGGCTGAAAGCAAATTCATAGACATAATTTGCAAATACACATGCTGCAATAGACATTCCCTTCTTGTAACAACGTATTTATGTGGAATTTATCATATATTTTTTAATATCTAGAAGGTTCTCATTGCCCCATAGTTTCTCAATAAAACCTCTGACTAAGTAAAAGGATGCATTGGCGGCGAGGAAGTATCCAACAATGCAGTTTTGGAAATGTGACTTTCCCTTAGCTACAACCTTTGGGGTGGGAACTATGACAAGTTTATCTCCATTCTTGACAGGCAGGTGAAAATCCAATTTAGCATACTGCACATAATAATATTTTTCCAAGACACACTTAAAGTAACCGTAGCAGTAACTTTCTGATAGGGAGGATGATAGTTTCTCTCAATATATTAGATTTAGACGCACGATTACTAGTCCCAGGGTCAATATTAGCAAATTTCCCCAAGCCGAATTAGCCTCAACATCACAAATATGTTTACTAGTAGTAAAATTACCCACAGCCAAAGCATCATCATCACAACTAGAGAGAGTGACATATGTTGTTCCTAGGAAGCTTGTATCCTTGTTAGTCTGGGCTCCTACACTTGGTTCCTCTATCTTCGAACTGAAGAGGCCATTCTTTTCTTTTTATAGAAATAGCGTTGAGTTCTAGGGTGATCGAAGATGCGGATTTCCGACTGTTTACCTCTTTCATGCCGCGTACGTTCCACCGTTGTCGAAATGTTCTCCCCGGGAAAGGTCGTAGTCTATGGGCATGTGTTATATTGTTTTAGGAATTTGATGAAGCTAATTTCGGCTAATCAATTGACCCATGACATGTGTCATGATGACAGCCACAAGTACCAATGATAATTACTAATGATCTGGATAATCCCACCGCATGCATCACTATCTAAAGGATGCACATGCATCAGGCCTTAAAACAGCGTGAATGTCATTTGTTTGCATCATTCAACTACTCTTTATTCATAAACCACCGCATGCCTAACATAATTTGACAGTCCTCCAACGGTAACACATAAAGAGTGATTTAAATGCTAAGATATACTATCTTTGACTCCAAAGAAAAACACCTCTCTCTTTATCTCTAAGCTCTAAATCCTCCCCTATGCCTCTAAATCTTCCTCATTTCAAATGCCAACTTAAGCATTGAAGGACCAATCCAAGAACGAGATCTCCACGCCTCGCCTTTTGTTTTGGTACAGATTGATTCTTTAGTCTTCCAGCTTCAACATTGACACCATTGGCCGGAAAGAGCATAGCTATCTTGTACTTCCTACGAAGTGCTCAATATAGGAAAATATCATCAACCAACGTTGCTCATCCAACATATCCCCAGTGACTCCCTTGCTCCTCATCTACATTTTGGAGGAGCCTCCTTACACTGCACAGACTCCTTCCCCATACCCCTTCATGCCACCGTGTACCTCGTTCACTCACGAACCCTATGTGCCGTAGGAGCCTATTTTGGCATCAGACGCAGGATATGTCCCCGCAACCAGTTTTCCACCTTGGAAAACAAGGTTGATGTTGGATGGTCTCGACCCTCTCTCACCTTGAAAACTAACTTAAGAGATGAGGCTTTCCATCACACTTATAAACTAACCACTAGCTCTTCTACAATTGATATGGGATAAACCTCAACATTCTTCCTCTCACACATTAGATTTAGGTCGGAGATTGCAACAACTGTCCAAATGACTGTTGGGTCCAGACTTGTTGGTAACCTGGACTATGATACCATTGTTAAGTCTTGTCTTAAGACTCTCTCTCACCTCAAAAACTAGCATAAGTAGTGAGATTTTCCCTCACATTTATAAATTGACCATCTGCCCCTTCCATAACAGATGTGAAATAAATCCCAACAATTGACAGTTCAACAATGAGCTTTAGAAGCAAACATGGAGTCAAGTGAGAAGCTTTTGTCTCTCATTATTGTCGACCAACTGACCATCATCGCCAGCTAGCCGATCATGCTCGGCAATCGGAGCTTCCCAATCAACATCTCCACCTTCGCGCAAATCTGGTTCGATGGCGCAACTTTCATTTATTGCCCCTTCTGATTGACAACTTGCACGTCCTCTCTATTGCATAAACACTTCACCTAGGAAAAGTTTCCATCTCTTTTGCAGTCTGCCACTCAATCATGCATTGTCCTCACGGAACTGGAAGAAACCAAGTGACGCATTGGGTCTGCTACTTTGATTCATCAATAGAAGTATGACGTGTTCGTAAGCTCCAAAAATAAGGATGTTTAGAAGACCTTTGTGGCCGACCTCTTCCGAGTGCTGGGGAGTTATTATTTTAGGGACAATGACAAAGTGGAAACCAGGTTTCTTGTAGCCCAAGCTGCTCCACTGGGGTTTCCCTTGCTGTGTTCATCGACAACTACACCGACTCACAGTGATGCTTGAACGGGTTAATGGACATCGTGGAGTGCATCAGGTTCAGAGATCATGAGGTGTCACCCAAGGCCAATGACGCCATCTTACACAATCGAGCCCTTGAGGGTCGCAACGTGGAGGATTCAGACGGGACAAAGAAGGCAGCGAAGTGGGCACCACGGGTCAATGACTGGGCGACCATGGGAAGCATGATACAACAACCGCTATATTATTTACAGGAACAACTATCGAAGGAGGGCTGGCCTAGCGAATTTCGCTCGCCAAAGTGCCACACGGGTTATTCTGCAGCTAAGGAATTACCAACCCATGACACATGCATGTTCCTTCATTATTTCCTTCCAAATTCATCACCAAGTCTCAAATTGGCCTAGCAAAGCAATTTTGGCTTTTGATGCAAGAAAAAGGCAAGGCCAAGCTGTTCAACTTCCATAATTTAATCCGTGATGTCTTCACCGAACAATCTTCTCTATCAGCATCCTTAATAGTTTGTCGATCGCCAGTCGTAGTCTTCCAGACCGCCGCCAGGGAATTAACGATATCGGTTATGGCTGAAATGGAAGAAAATAGTTTTTCAAAATCTGTGTACCTCTTGTGTCGTCCGGCATCCTCACCACAAAGCTATCTATACGCATGGGCTTCAAGAAGCCGGCAACCATGGCATTGCTTACTGTCTTGGTGGTGGCCGATGTTCTCATAACCTTTGACAAGCTTGTAGCTTCATTCCCTTCCATCAGTCGCCAGTTCTTTCCCAGTTTCACCCGTGCGATGCCCTTAACGACTAGTCGTACGGTTGCCCAATAAGCTGGTTCATATTCAGGACATGGATAACCTGTTACAATGTTACATTTATTAGAGTCCTTATATCCATTTATAAAGTGAATTTAAATAAATAAAAAAAGTAGACTATAAAAAAGAAATTATGTGTCAAAAAATATCAAGCGAAAAGCACTTTTTTGCTTTCCCTTCGGGTTTTCAACTATATATGAACTTAAAATTTCATAAGTTATGAATATACTATACGTGAATTAGTATCTTGACATTTCAGAGTTCTAGAGGTTTTTAAGAGTTTCGGATATGAAAGAAGTCAAAATGCATGAGATACAAGATTAAAATTAAATAAAAAGTAAGAAATAAAAGTCTACTGATGGAACCTATTTCTCACAAATCCTAAGAATTTAAGTGCAAACAAACATCTTTTTGACATCTAGAAGGAATAAGTTTATTAGGCTATGAATAAGCAATTTGTCAGAGTAGTCAATGATATCACAGATTTTTTTTCCTCATGATTCATTTGATGTCTCCTATTTATGAATATATATGAATGCTTTAAAGGATGGACAATTTTATGTCAAAAATGTGCCTACATCGAAAACGGACTTCAAAATACAAAAATCTATGAACCAACTTAACTATAAACGTATGAAATAGGCACAATAGGTGTTCAATTTTCTCATAATATTAGCATCGACCAATCTTATGTTTAGATTATTTACTCGAATGTTGGCCTCATGCTTAGAATCTATTAGGTGAGTAGAGGGGAAATCACAAAGAGGGAGCCAACTCTGACCCGGTCAACATATCTAATTAGACCAATTTTCACTCAAGAGTTTATGCTAACGAATTATGGGCCAATTTGGATATATTAACTATTTCATACCACATCAATTCTCTGATATGAGACTTTTTCTAATGTGTATCTCACTAATCTATAGTGTTAGGTCCACTACCCCTTAATAAAAGTATCATTCGGAAATAAGATATCTCAACTTGAATCCTTATTGCCCATGTTCACCCCTAATCTCTTTCCCTAGACCAAACAATGTCAATATAAATTGGGAGTTGCTACCAATCAACCATCAACACTGACTCTATTTGTAAGGAGCTTACCTTAGATGCCCGATACCTTTATTTAAGGAAATTGCCAAGAGTGGACCCAAATCCATGCCCATCGACATATCTAGATTGATTTATCTTAAATCAATAAGTGATGAGCCAACTTAAGTATATTGATTGTTCCCCACCAATTCTCCCACGTCTAACTAAATACAAGCCATGAGACCAATGGAATCTTTATGGCACTGGAGTTTGCTTCTATGGTAAATTTTCTCGATATTAAGAAAAACAATGTCAATGGAAAACGGGCATTTAACATTTGTGCCTAGAAAACCAAAATAAGTCCTAGAATGCAAAAGATGGATGCTAGGGCAAGGGAGAATTTTTACTTCATTGTCGAGGGGGGTGTAGTCATTAAACTTCATGAAGACCCTCTTAAGAGTGTCCACCGTATCTTCATCACAAATTTGAGGAAGCTAGAAACCATATATAAGCCCCAGCATCACAAATGCAAAGCTTTTCTCTCCAATTCGAATCACCAGATAGTCTCTCAACGTTGGCCACTGAACGTCACCGACGCTACACGTGGTCATCATGATGTTAGTTATAGCCTAAACATAGAGGCTGACCACGAAGTACCCTACCCTCCAAGCTAGGACTAACAGTCGAACTCCATGACCCATCATCATCACGATCAATTTACTATATTCAAGGCTGAAAATCTTGGTGCTCCACGTTAACTATACCAGAACTGCCTTAAAAAACTTTCTCTCGACATGTAGAGCTTTTATCTACCCTATGATAGTTCTCTTCGTGGATCAAACCCTCTTTCCCACCGTCACCTTCCACTGCCATGGTTGATTCCTCCACCAAACCCTCTTAGACCCATCTGATTACCTCCACTCTTTGTTCCCCACCTTAATTTTTGTAAAAACTCCTCCCTTTTCGCATATGGCCTTCATCTGTCAATTCCACAAAATCCATCCTTGGTAGCTCCACCTCTCTCTTCTACACCTTGCCTCCTGTAATATAAGTGTTGAAAGTGCTCCACCGTCGGCCCCCTCTCCTCAAGTGGTTTGGACTGGCTGACTATCACAATTAGGGCAAATTTCACTGGAGGGTTGCTCACCTATTCCATCGACAGTCAAATTGTTGCTTCACTGGGGTTCTGTTCGCATTACGCTCCACCCATCTCCAACTCAGAAATCGCTCAAATTGTTGTTTTGCTGGGGTTCTGTTCGCACTACGCTCCCACCATATCCAACTCAGAATTGCGCATGTTTGGTCATGGACCATACTAGTCAGGAGGATGATGCCTGACTCGCTGCTCTCTGCAACAGAATGGGCAAGCTATGGGCTAATTAGGAAACTAGGTAAAAGCAATCCCAGAAGATAAATTAGCAAAATGCAGGCTAATTTTAGTAGGTAAAATCCTCTCAAACCCTTCAATTAACTTCCAGGCATTTTAGAATACTATAAAAAGAGCTTGGTGTAACGACCAAGTCAAAATTTCTCAATGTGAAGCCGGTCTCTATGTCTTCAAATTCAATTCGGTAGCGGAAAAACAGAGGATCCTAGATAATGGTCCTTGGCTATTTGCGAATCACCTCATCATTGTAAAGCCATGGGTTCCTAACACTCCTCTCCATAGCTATGACTTTAATTCTTGTGCGTTTTGGGTTCAAGTTTTCGACCTTCCACTATAGAGATGTACAGAGACCATGATCAGTAGAGTTGTGAAATACGTTGGAAAGGTCCTGGAAGTCAGAATTGAAGCTAAAGAAGGCACTACTCTACGAGTGGGGAGGGCTCGAGTGGAACTTAATCTGCAAGAACCATTAAAGCCTGGTAAACATATAAGAGTAGAAGGGAAGCCTATATTGTTAGATTTTCGCTATGAACGCCTATCCCACTTAAATACTTTGCCATGGGTGTGCATTGGCGACTTCAATGAGATCTTAAATCAATGGGAAAAAGTGGGTAAGAGATTAGTTGAACCATATCAATTGTGTTCCTTTCAGGAATTTCTAAATGACTGCTCATTGATGGATATCAACAGTAAGAGTTGTGCCTATACGTGGGTTAACAATAAGGATGGCAAGGATATAGTTAAGGAAAGACTTAACAGAGTGATGTGTACTATGGACTGAAGATTGAAGTATCCAGAAGCCGAAGTGTTCGCCTTACTTGCTATAGGTTCTGATCATGGTTTGCTGGTATTATCTTTGGAACCCATCACAGTGAGACGAAAGAAGACTTTCACCTTCGAAGCCTTCTAGCTTCAAGATAATGAATGCCATTAGGTTATTGAAGATGCCTGGACATCTATATCACTGACTGATTGCACTATATCCTGCAAGATTCAGGTGGCTACCTCGGCACTCGAGCGGTGGAGTAAGGTGAAATTCTTCGAAGGACATCTTCGAATTAATCTATTAAAGCAGCAAATTCAAGATCACATCAATCAACCAAGCTGCAACTTTGATAAACAGCAGGTAACTTGTCTGAAAGATGAAATTCAACATGTATGGCAACAAGAGGAACAATATTGGGCTATGAGATCATGGATTAACTTGCTGCATTGGGGGGGATAAAATCACCAAAATTTTCCATGCGACTACAATTCAAAGAAGGCAGCGAAACCGTATTAGTATGCTACAAGATGAGCATGATCGGTGGATCCGAGAACCTACACATTTGAAGAACATGACACTAAAGTTCTTTCACAACCTATATAACTCTGTTGGTGCCCATGACTTTGGCTGTATTCTTTCACAGTGTCCTTAAGTTGTTACCATAGAAATGAATTCACTCTTAATAGCGGAGGTCTCTAGGGAGGAAATTAAACAAGCAACATTCTAGCTAGGGGCCACTAAAGCCCTAGGACCTGATGGTTTAAACGGGTTGTTCTATCAACATCACTGGGATATCTTGTAGGATGATATATACATCACGGTGCAAGAATTTTTTAGTCCGGTCTGATGCCCCTAGCTTTCAGCAAAACTCTCATCACTTTGACCCCAAAGGCACTGCAACCAGAGATGTTAGACCAATATAGACCGATCAGTCTTTGCAACTTTATCTATAAAATCATATCCAAAGTGCTAGCTAACCGCCTCAAATATTGGTTACCTTATTTGATCTCAACAGAACAGAGTGCCTTTATCACTGGTAGACAAATACAAGACAATATATTTATGGTTCAAGAGGTATTACACCAGCTTAAAATCAGGAAACAAAAGAAAAAATTTCAGGCAATTTAAAGTTCGATATGCAGAAAGTATATGATCGGGTTGAGTGGGATTTTCTGGAGGCATATCTTCATAAATTGGATTTTCATGCTAGATGGGTACAATGGATAATGCAATGCATTACCACAGTCTTCATTAGTGTTAAATTAAATGGTGAAACACTACCCTATTTTCAGCCGACAAAGGGCCTCAGACAAGGCGACCCCCTTTCTCCTTATATGTTCATCCTACTAGCTAATGTCCTATCAGGCCTTATCAAACAAGTAGTCGACATGGGAAATATGAAGGGGATCAAATTGAACAGGTGGTGTCCTACTCTATCTCATCTATTTTTTGCTAATGATACCATATTTTTTCTAGATGGACAGCTTCTCGAATGCCAAAATTTATCAAATATTTTGCAGCAATATTGTTTAGCAAAAGGTCAGGCTGTAAACAGGAACAAATCAGGACTTTTCCATAGCAAAGATTGCCCTACGAGTTTAAAACAGAACCTAGCTAGAGAATTGAGGGTTCCTCTGACGCAAAAAACTGGCAAATACTTAGGTATACTGTCTGATTGGGGAGTGTCTAAAAAAGTCATGTTTGCCCGGATTCTGGCACGAGTCAATACAAAGCTAAGGTTGGAAAGAGAACCTTATATCTAAAGGCAGAAAGGAAATTTTACTTCAAACAGTGGTAAAAGCCCTCCCATAGTATGCAATGTCGATTTTTAAGCTCCCTATATCTATTTATAAGTCTATTGAGCAAAGAATAGCCAAATTCTAGTGGCAGAATAATAGCAAAAAGTCGGGAATACATTGGAAGAGTTGGGATCTCCTTAAAGAGCGAAAAGACAGCGAGGGGCTGGGATTTCGAGATCTAATTGCCTTTAACAAAGCACTTATGGGGAAGCAAGCATGGCAACTTTTTCAAAATACTTCCTCCCTATGGAGTCAACTTTTCAAAGGATTATATTTTCACTCAAAGGATTTCTGGCATGTAGAAAAAGGACCAAGACCATCCTGGGGTTGGCAAAGCCCACTATTAGGCAGGGACTTTATTTCAAATTAAGTTCAATGGTCAGTTGGAAACAGGCAAAGAATAAGGGTCCGAGAAGATAAATGGTTGAAAAGAAGGATCATTGGTGGACCTAGCACCCAGAGAAGAACCCAAGAATGTGGCTGGTTTTATCAATCCGAACAAGAATACTTGGAATATCCCACACCTCTAACAGAGCTTTGACGAACAGACAGTTGAGGAAATTACAGCCATACACTTACACTCGACTTCTAACCTAGATCAACTCATCTGGACTGGTACACAAGGAGGCACATATATAGTGAAAAATGGATACCACCATATCTGACAGTCAAATTACAACAGAACCAGTAATTGGGCATCATCATCCTATACTACAACCCGTCAACTATGGCAATAGATATGGAAAGTTAAAATAGCGCCTAAGATTAGAATTTTTCTATGGTCCCTATGCCACAATGCGCTACCTACAAAGGATAACCTATTTAGGCGACACATCACCGTCGATCCGGTATGTCAACTCTGTTCATCTCAGGTCCTAGAAACACTGGAACACTTATTTCTATGATGCCCTTGGACATAACACGTTTGGTCACATCCCAACATACAAATTGTCGTTTCAGCAAATAGCACTCATCGACTAGACGCATGGTTAGCAGATTTAGTTGAGCATAGGGCTCACTTACTCGGTTTGGAGATAATTACAACCCTACTCTAGCAGATCTAGAAGGCACGCAACCATTTCATCTTCCAACGCTAGTGTACGAGCCCTTAATAGGTAGTGGAATCGGCTCTCACAACTGCACAGCTTTATCTCTACACTTTGAAGTCGACTTTGGACATAGGGACTTCTTCACCGAACCCTAATCGATGGTGGATCCCCCTGAACCTGGCGTCATCAAAGTCAACCCGGATTGGGCTTTTCCAATAGGGAGGGACACGAGATCCATCATGTGCATTTGTTGTGATCACACTGGCACCTGGATCGACAGCTTCTCCAACAACATCCAAGCCTCCTCTCCCCTTCAAACAGAGACCCAAGCCTTATTACTCACCCTCAAGTATATGATGCAGAGAGGAATGGCTACCACTAACCTGATACTTTAATCGGATTGCCTGGAGCTTGTGGAGACCATCAATCATCGCCGACTACCATTATGGGAGTGTCAACCTCTGCTCGTGGATGGCACTTCGATGCTTCTGTGTTTCCCTAACCTGCGATTCATTCTAGCACTGCAAGCGTGAAGCAAACTCCATTGCTAATTGGGCTGCCAAGGCCCATGGCCACGGCTCTCTTTTCCCAAGCTGGGCTTTTGCTCCCCCCAAAATCCTCTTGGATATGCTTTGTACTGAGGCCCTACCTAGGGGTTGTGACATTTTACCTATGTGAATGCAAAGCTATGTTTTCGACCCAAAAAAAAAAAAAGGCTAAAAATCTCAGTGACAGTCCCATGAAGATGCTCTGTCCTTGTCCCTAACATTCTTGCACAATATCTTCGGCTACCAATCTTGCACCAGCCAAAGTAGAGAAGAAAGAAATCAAAAATCCAAAAGGTCAAAAAGATACAGGAGTTTCATGAGATCAATTTTGATCGTGAAGATGAAGAGACGGGAGAGGACAGAAGTACCAGAAACCCAAAAATTGCACTATAAGAGGATATTGTAAAGTCTTGAGAGAGTAGGTTTTAAGAGTCGCACTGCGGCATCACTTATGGGTGCATTCACTTCAACTTATTCTTCCAATTTGATTTGCCTAATTAGAAAAGACAGAAGAAGTAACAATGGGTCAGTCCAATAGGACAACAATCACATTTCCACATTTTCAAATATAGGAGAGATATCCTCAAACTTCCTAATTAGATAATTCCTATAATGGGCATCATTTTTACATCTCTCTAATTTATTAATTAGAAAATTTATAGGATGGGCATCCTTTTGTTGGCTTTATAAAGTAGCAAAACAGAGTTTTGCTTTGTCCTATGCGAAATTGTATAAGCAATTAAAAAGACACATATCTTGGTCTAGTTTTTTTTTTTTTATAAGTAGGTTATTCGCTCATATATTATCAAAATGAGCAAAAAGATTTGCCTTCTATAATTACTTAATTACATTAACTCATGCTTCTAATTTCGTCAGCCTCTTTAAAATTTGTCTTCTTGCCGAGTTAGTTTGACATCCAATCTCGCTTAAGAGTAAGTACTCTGTAACATCGATTAGGTTCTCTTCATGTCACTTAAGTCGGTGGCTTATTAGGGCTTTCCGCGTGCTCCAAACATAATTTTCTGACTAATGGATCTTCACATCTTTCCAAATTTTACATGTTTGTGTTCCCCGTTAGAGTGCAATTAGTAACTATTTTGTTCTCAAGAACAATTTCTACTCACAAATAGTTTTTTCAATTTTGTTCCCAAAACGAGTTTCCAAGCATTTAAACACATTTGATAACCGCACAAAAATTATATTCCTGAAATAGAAAGAACATGAATGTATTTAGTATGATCCTCAATTTTATTTTATTTTTGTGATGTAGATTTTTTAAAAAAATTTTATAATTTTATGATTTTTTTTCTTCTTTTCTTTTTTCCTTCTCTTCTTCTTTCTCCTCTAGCCGGTTGCCAGGCCTCGGCGATGACTAGCGACTTACTAGATGAGAGTCAGCGACCTCGCTGGTCCTCGATGAGGCTCGACCTCACCCAGCCATGGCAAGGTCGTTGGACCTTGACTCTAGCTAGATGACAACCATTGCCAAGCTTGGCAACTAGCTAGAGGAGGAAAAAGAAGAGAAGAAAAGGAAACAAAAGAAAAATGCTTGATTATAGAATTGTTTTCGAGAATAAAGAAGTAACTCTTTTTACTTCTTAATTCTATTCTAAAGAACAATTGTTTTTGGGAATAGAAAAGTTAGCTGACGTTATCAAATAAAATCTGTTCTTTTTTTTTTCTTTTTTTTGTTCCAGAGAACAAAAGAGCAAAAATAGACGAGAATTGATCAGTTACCTAACATATCCTTAGTCCGCAAGTTCCCTTCCTATTCGTTTTTCAAATGTTACAACACTAGCAAGAGCAATTGATGCTGAATCTCATGTACATCTTCCAGGGACGAACAAGGAAGTTACTGTAACAACCGCAAATCTACAAAGCTACAGGAAGATAAAATTTATGGAATAAATGACAAATTTTATTGAGGCAAAGCGAGTTTGAATTTGAAATTAGAAACGTATAACAATTGTTAGTAACAGAGTTATTAGCCAGAATTTTTTTTCAGTGAATTCATCATAATCATGTAAAAGATGAAATCAAAATGATTAAAATGTCAATACCTTTTCATCCGATTGTGGATAATATGTAATAAGGCTAGCAAAATTCAAACGAAAAAAGACGATTGTACAACTATTCCCATCTCATTTGACCCAATAATATCGTCTTCTAATTTTCTTCAACCCTTTTTAAGTTGAGAAAATCACCAAAAAATCAAGAACTTAGTTTGCACATAACAATTTAATTCTAAACTTTTCAATTTAACTAATGTATTCATAAGCCTATTGTTTTTTTTTTTTTCCAATTGAGTCCATCCTGCCATTTTTTCTCAAAAAAGCCTGATGTGGATAACCAGTCAACATTGGTTGTCCCGCATGGCATGGTCATCCTACATGAGATGGCCATTCTACATAGCACGATTGCTAGTAAGATGGATGTTGGAAAACAAAATAACATCATTTCCCTCTCAGAAAATTGACGTCGTGGCCAATATTGAAAAACAGAAAAAACTTGGAGTGCCCCAAAACGATGTCATGCGGTGACCCTTGTCGCCTCAAATTCAATAGAACTCGCCCACATCACCCTAGGAACCATAATTGAGATCTTTTTCAAATTGATCTCAAATTTTGTCCCAAATCCAACCTCAACGCTGGCTAGACACCTTCGCCCAAATTCACCCGACGCTTTTGCCTAAATTCACAATATGGATGTTGTAGACATTATAGAAAATTAAAATTTGGAGGTTGGCCCAGTTTTGAACTCATACCAACGCTTGTATGTACATAATGTGATTGAATCAGTGAAGATGATTTTGGATACAGTTCGTGTTGTTTGATAGCCTGTAATTTTGCTTGGGAGTTTGTCCGATTTATCCATGAGAAAATTGCTCGAACTATAAAATTCAGGAAAAGTAAAGCCTGAAAAGAGAATTCTTATTTGATGGCTTTAAGACTACCTAGGTTAGGTTTTTCTACACTTCAATGATCTTGTGCAATGAGGGTTTCCCTCGCCTTGTTCACCGACAACCATGCTGACCCGCAGTGAAGGCTGAACGGGGCTGGAGGAGATAATGGAGTGCAACGGGAGGTTCCAAGATCATCTCGTTTTACCCAGGGCCGATGACACCATCAAATGCGATCGAGGCCGTAAGGGTCGTATTGTCAAGGATCGAAATGGGATGGCGATGGTGGCTGATCAGGCGCCATGAGTCGTTGACCGGGCGACCATAAGGAGCAAGATATGACCACTCGTGATGGCACGACGAGATGAGGCGATGTCAACGGCGGCTTGACAGGCGGTGGCGAAAGGCAAACACAAGGTTGGTTGATGACAATATAAAGCTGAAGGGGAGGGGTAGTATTATACCAAGCATTTACTAAACGGTGTATTAGATATTACAAATCTCATCATTATCCTATCCAACCTTTAACTCATTTAACCTTATTATATCCAACAGAAAAACGGCTAGACAAGTATATGCAACCTAAAAGAATAATAATATGCAAAAGATGGTAGCCCATATCAAAGAGAAATTTTAAGATGTTTAGGACATTTTGTGATATATTAATAATTAATATGATTAAATCCTGGTGTACAGCAAAAAAATAGTCTGAGAGTCATCACATAAAATTATGTTAATCGACACAGATAACCTACTAAATCCCTTATAAAAAGCATAATTGCACGAATGAATATACTTATTTGATTCCAGCGGATGGATGTTCCATCATCATTTCGTTCCATATTCCTCACTAACTCTCAAATTGACCTGGCAAAGCAATTAGGAATTTTGACGCAAGAAAAAGGATAGGCCAAGCTGGTTCAACTTCCATAATCTGATTCGCGCTGTCCTCACTGAACCATCTTCTCCGCCGGCAGCTTCAACAGCTTGCCCATCGCCGACTGTGATTTCCCCGACCGTCTCCAAGGAATTGACGATGTCGGTTATGGCTGCAATGGAAGAAAATGCTTCCTCGGAATCTGTGTACCTCTCGTGCCGGTCCTGCACCTTCACGGCGAAGATGTCCACGTGCGTGGGCTTCAAGAAGCCGGTGACAAGAGCATTGCTCACCGTCTTGGTGGTCGCCGATGTTCTGACAGCCTTTGACAAGCTAGTTGCATCATTCCCTTCCATCAGTCGCCAGTTCTCTCCCAGCTTCGCAAGCGCGATGTTCTCGATGAACGGTCGTACTGCTACCCAAAACGTTGGTTTGTTTTCAGGACATGGATAACCTGTGAGAATTTTAGAGTCGTTAGGGTCCTTATATCCATTCGTTATCTTTTTTTGTCTAGAGTTGAAGTTGACATTTTAGTTATGAGTTTTGGATTTAAAAGTGAAGTCAATTTGCGTGAGTTGCAAGATTCACGGACGGTAAGAAACAAAAGTCTACTCCAAAAGACAAATCAATTAAAGTAAGCTCATATCATTTTATTAGATACATATGAATGCCTTCAGAGTGGACAATAATTATTGACATTATCTTACGTATGTCCAAACATACAAAATCAAAAGCCAATAAGAAAAATAAAATTTAAGTTCTATTAAAATTCCTCAAAAGGTGCTAACCACTAAGAAATAGATAGGCACGACACGTGTTCATTCCCCTTGTACTATCAGCATCAACCAATCTCATGTTTAGATTATTCACTAAGATTCCAGCTCATGCTTCACTTCCATGGAGAAATTATCCTAGAAGTCCTAAACCTATTGTGCAACAACCAATTCAATTCTTTATTCTTTAATTTGGATAATTTAATTCTAAACTTTATGATAATTTGCCAAAGTAGTCATCCAAACCAAATTTATCTAGCTACCATTGATGTGACAATTTAGTCAACCTTAGTCATTTTACATGACATGATCAATGCTAATGTGAACCATCCTTTACAATTCTTTAAGATTTTTTTCAAATCTTTCTTCTTTTCCTTTTTTTTTCCTCCTATTTCCCTCCGTTGATCATCAGGCCTCGACAATAACTTGTTGACCACAAGTGAGGGGCTGCAATGCCCTCGCCGACCTTTGCTATTTTTGGATGAGGGCCTACAAGTCCACACTATGGTCGGCAAGGGCCGGTGACCGTACTTATGGTTAGAGATCTTTGTCGGCCATTGTTGAGGTTGTTGTGATCAATGGAACAAAATAGGAAAAAAGGAAGAAAAAAGTAAAAAATTCAAAACTTTTTTTTAAGAATTGCAAAAATTGTCAACGTTAACATTAATCATACCACATATAACCGTAGTTACCAGCGAAAATTGTTTGACATGATTACATCAGCAAATTACTAAAAGGTTTAGAGTTGAATTGACCAAATTAAAAAGTTCATGATTGAATTAACTTCCATACAACAGATTTATAACATTTTGGTCAACCATCCTATTTCCATGATACCAACAGAATACAATTTGATGGCACCCAAGTTTTCTTCTACGATGAATTTTCTTGTTATTAAGAAAAAGCATTTCAATGAAAAATGTACATTTACCATTATGCTCAAGAAAACTAAATGAAGTCGTTAAATTCGAAATATGGAAGCTAGGCAAGGGAATGACTTTTACCATTTCCTCCTTGATCGAGGCTGGTGTAGTCACAAAACTTGATAAAAGCCCTCTCGAGAGTGTCCACCGTATCTTCATCACAAACTGGTGGGAATTGGAGGCCATATAGAAGCCCCAGTATCACAAATGCAAAGCTTCTCTCTCCAACTCGAATCACCATGGAGTCTCTCGAGATTGGCCATTGGAGGTCACTAATGCGGCAGGTGGTCATCATGATGTGAGTGATAGCCTGTACGTACAGTTCAACCACAAACTCCCCTCCTCTCCAAACTGGAAGTGAGTATTCATCATGATGACCCATCATCATCACAACGAGCAAAGCACTTTCAAACTTGAAAATTTCGGTGACAGTCCCGTCGGGAAGCTCTCTCCTAGTCCCGAACATTCTTGCGTAATATCTTCAGCTACCAAGTTGCACCTACCAAAGTAGAGAGAAAACCCAATATTACGAAGTGAAAATTAAGCCAAAGAAAATTGGGGAGAAAAAAACATTACGATGAAAGGATCGAAGAGTCTCATGGCATCAATGTTGATCATGAAAATGAAGAGATAGGGAGAGGATAGAAGTACCAGAAACCCAGAAGTTGCACTAGCAGAGGAGATTGTGATGTCTTGACAGAGTAGGTTTTATGGGGGGCATGTGGTCAAACTTATCCATCCAATTCGAGTTACCTAATTAAGATTGACAGAAGAAGTAACAATGGGTCAGTCCAATAGGACTATAATCACATTTCCCCATTTTCAAATATAGGAAAGATATCCTCAGACTTCCTAATTAGAAAAAACTTAAAGTGTGCATCATTTCTATATCTCTCAATTTCCCTAATTTGAAAATTCTTAGAATGGGAATCATTTCCATCGTATCTTGCGCAATGATCATCATCAATCGTACATTTGGTAGGGTTAGAAAGTAGCAAAGCATAATTTTGCTTTTGTCCTAAGAGAAATTGTATAAGCAACTAAATAGACATATCTTGTTCTAGTGCTGTTGTTATATAAGTAGTTTATTCATTCTTAGATTATCAAATGTGCAAAAGGATTTGGCCTATATGGGCGCGTTTGATAACGATTATGTTCTCGTGAACCGACTTTGACCAGAAATAATTATTTTTTATTCGTTCCCTAGGAACCGATTCAGAGTAAAAGAACGCGTTTGGTAACTATCCAAAATTTCGATTCGGGAATAGAATTGCATTTGATATCGTGCTCATTAATTCTGTTCCAAATCAATTTCTTTTAATTTTTAAATAATTTTTTCATTTTTTTTCTTTTCTTTTTCCTTTTTTCCTTTTTTCCTTTTTTTCTTATTTTTCTTTTCTTTTTTCCTTTTGTTGATACCTAATTTTGACCATACTATTTACTTGTTAAATTAAGCATTTCATAGCATTGCATTTAGGTAATAATAACATTTAGGATCAAGCTTATCCTTTAGAAAATAAAAATAGAGCATTTGGTTGTGGAGGGAAACTTTGAATTTTGTTTTTGAATAATAAAACATTTTATTGTTGAAAATATATCCTCATTTCAAAATTCAAAAAAAATTAGTTGTTGTTTGATTTTGAAGTCATTTTTTGTTAAGTTGTTGAGTGAATATCTCACTTGCAAAAACAAATTCGAGTCTTTCCTCTATAAATTGAGGATGAAAAGCTTAAGTAACGGGGGTGCTTCTCTTCGTCGAAGAAAAAAACAAAAAAAAAAAAAAAGTCAAACAGTCAAAAAGAAGAGGAAGCCGTCCGGAGGGCCTCTCTGTCTTCGTCGAAGGAAAAGAAGAAAAGTTAGGGGTTCTCTCTCGGGGGGCTTTTCTCTAAGTAAGAGAAAAGTCAGAAAAGAGGGAAAGTGACAGAGGGCAGACGTGAGGAGACGTGAGCAGCAGAAAAAAAAAAAAAAAACAAAAAAAGAAATGGTAAAAGCAGAGCAGAAAACGGGTCTGCTCTTCGTCTCCTTCGTACAGCTTCCCCCCTCGCCGCCCAATCCGCCGTGCTCCGCCAGCTTTCCGCGCCGTGCTGCAATCCGATCACGCCCAGCTCTTCACCAACGCTTCGAGGAGCTGTTGATCCGTCCCTGCTCCGCCGACCCCTGTTGCTCGAACTTCCGCGCTGCATTTCGCCGTCTCCGTTCCAGTCAGACCACCTCCGCGCCATACTGCCTCACCAGCGCCCGACGTCTGCTGCAACGCCTCCGCCCGCCGGTCACCGTGCCTCCGCCTCGCCTTGTAGCATTGTATGTCAATATTCGTAGACCCTGTAGACATTAAGGGATTTATCCCAAATTATAGTAATTATTAATTTGACCCGTAAGACATCGGATCATTTTTCTAATTACTTTAATTTTTAGGAGTTTTGATAATATTTTAATTGTTAAATCATTATAGAGTTAAAATAATTGTTAATTTAATTCATTTTCACAACGGATTATTTTTTCAGTTATTTTAATTCTTATTTTCATTCTTTAGAAATAAATATTTGTGTTGGAAAGATACAAAAAAGAAAAACCTAAAAAAATTAAAAATCAAAAAGTACATAAAAATCCAAATATTGCATTAGAGCATTTAGTTTTAATAAATCAAGACTGCATTTTTAGGCTTAGTAAAGTAGAATTGTATTTCTAGGATTATAATTTTTAGATTATACTTTTAGATGGGTGATTTTTGTTTTTTAATTAGGACTAATTTTAAATAATGTTGGCATGTCTTGATAATTTTTTTAAGATAAGACATAGTTTAAGTTAAATTGATCCTTAAAATAAAATAGAATATTATTCACTTTAGATAGTTTAATTATTTTTATTAATTCTGAATTTCAATAAAAAAATTCCAAAAATATTAGGTACATGTTAATTAATTTGCAAAATAGGTTTAATTAGAATTTGTCTATTAATAAAATTGTCATATCTAGAACTTAGGTACTTAGATCCATACACATTTCATGTTTAAAACAATGCATTTTGATTCTTTAAGATTCATATAGAATTAAGATAATTTTCCTTTAATAAAATCAAAACTAAAAAAGAACAAAAAAATGTTATTTAGGTCATATAGATTTCATAATATGCACACCATATGTTGCACATTAATTGGTGAATCATAATTTAAATGTTTTAGTAGTCTCGTCATGCAGCTTTCTTTAATTGTATCATTATGTTACTTTTTTAATAAAAATTATTAAGTCATTTAAAAAAAAATGAAAAAATGAAAAAAAAATACGAAAGCCTTTTATTTGTTTAGTTAATAGGTTAGTTCATTTTATGTCATCATTGTTTAGTATAGGTTGCATATATGCATTAAAAAATTAATCATCATTAAAAAAAATCATAAAAAGAACATGCACATAGAGGTAACATGTCATTCATCCCATATCATAAAAATTCATGCATATTTAGGATTATATAATTTAGATTGCATATATATGAGTCATGCCATATGAATTGCATCTCACATGTCATAAAAATAAAATTCATGCATATTAAGTTAAATTAAAATTACATTTAATTAATATTTAAAAGATAAAAAAATTAGATATCATGTCATTTAGAAAATCATGTTTAGTGCATGCATTTCTATTAGTATTTTTGTAAATGTTTTTTTTTTTTAGAGGATAGACCTTAATAAAGTTATAGTTTATAATTTCTTTTAAATCTAGCATTTTAATTTATTAAATGTTATTTCATTGATTGTGCACCCGCATGAACATCATTTACATATTAGTAGCTTAGGTTAAAATTAATCAATACTGCCTGCAAAAATATTTTTTTAAAATAAAAAGAAACGGTATCGAAAAAGCATTAGACTAATTTAGCGTAATCAAGTCCCCATACCCATAATCTCTGGTTCGTAGGAGTAAAATATGTTTCTCATTATCTTACTTAGGTGTGTAATCGACCTACCGAAAACTGATTAGTGGCGACTCCTAAATAAAATTCATCTACATGTAAAAAAAAAAAAAAAAAGTTGAAACTAAGTTGCGAGTTGGTATGGGCTTGGGAAAACTCGAGTTAAGTTTAAAATTTAGTAGTCCATTAATCTAACGTCTAAGTGGTGCACCCGGAATTTTTAGGTCGTGACACCTTTTTTCTTTTCCTTTTTTTCCTTTTTCTCCTATTCTTCTTCTTCTTCTTCTGGCCGGCAACCTCACCGGAGCGTCGCCGGCCCTCGGTGAGGCCGACCCTCGTCGGTCGAGCCTCGCCGGCAGTTGGGCGAGGCTCGCCCAACCTCGCCGGTGGCCGGGCCGGCCTAGCCCCGAGCCTCGCCGGGGCTGGGCGAGGCTGGGCATCGCGAGGCCCGCCTGGCCACCGGCGAGGTCGAGCCTCGCCGATGGCTGGGCTTGCTTCCAACGAGCTTGTCGGACAAGCGGACGGCCAATGGCAGCGACGGACGGCAGCGGGCAATGGCGGGCGGCGATGGACGGCGGTCGCGAGATGGCCGAAGGGAAGAAGAAAAAGAGTTGATTTTTGATTCTCAAATTGGTTCCCGGAACAAGAATCAACTTTTTTTTTTATTCTTGGTTCTACTCCCAATCTATTCCCGGGAACAAAAATTTTACCAAACGCGATTCTATTCCCAAATTGATTCCGGGAGCAAAAAATAAGACTTTGGCACTATTTGGCACTTTGTCAAATAGGGCCTATAACTACAAAGTTACATTAACTCATGATTCCAAATTTCTCTGACTACATTAACTCATGATTCCAAGGGTCCATTTGATTCAACATTCCCAAGGAGTTTTCAGCCTCTAAAGCCCCTTGCTGGACCGTTTGGCAGTCTTTGAAGTAGCTTTCAAGTAAAAGCCAACATCGGGAAAGCTGAAAGCTCAATGCTAGTAAGGAATAATTTTGAGCTTTCAGCATTTAGCCAAATGTTCAAACTTATTTTTTTATTCTAAACTATCATAACTCATCCTTCAAATTTCTGACTTTTCCCTCGTTTTTATTTTTTTAAATGGCAAAATAATGCTAAAAAAATCATATATATAAGCTAAAAAAATAAATATATTTTAGTTTTTAAAAAAATTATATATTTGATTTTTATAGCATTATTGTCAAAATTTATATTTAAGAAGTTGCATACATTAGTTTTCATTTTAAAAAAACAAAAATTTAAAAATTCCAACAAGGGTTTTGTATTCTTTTTTAAAAAAAAATATATATATATTTAATTTATTATCCTAATTTTCAACTGTATAGTTAAAAATTCGCATACATTATTTTTTCAAAATTTAAAAAATTAAAATTAAAAAATTTCGATGAAGGATTTAGTCGTTTTGTTTATATATATATATATATATATATATATATATATATATATATATATATATATATATATTATATGTATGTATGTATGTATTTTATTTTTCTAGTATTATTGTAAAAATTTATTTTTAAAAAGTTGCATACATTATTTTTTTTTCAATTTTAAACAATTAAAAATTTAAAAATTCTGATGAAGGGTTTGATATTTTTTTTTTAATTATATATATGTATTTGATTTTTAAGCATTATTTTCAAATTTTTATATTTAAAAATTTGCATACATTATTATTTTCAATTTTAAACAAATAAAAATTTAAAAGTTTCAACGAAGGATATAGTCTTTTTTAAAAATATATATATATATGTATCTGATTTTTTTTAACATTATTGTGAAAATTTATATTTAAAAAGTTGCATACATCATTTTTTTTTCAATTTTAGGGAAATAAAAATTAAAAAATTCCAATGAAGGGTTTGGTCTTTTTTTATTAAAAAAATTATATATGTATTCGAATTTTTAGTATTATTGTTAAAATTTATATTTAAAAAGTTGCATACATTATTTTGTTTTCAATTTTAAACAAAAAAATTTAAAAATTCTAATGAAGGGTTTAGTCTTTTTAAAATATATATGTATTTATTTTTAGCATTATTTTCAAATTTATATTTAAAAAGTTGCATACATTATTTTTTCAATTTTAAACAAATAAAAATTGAAAAATTTCGAGGAAGGGTTTGGTCTTTTTTTTAAAAAAAAAAAATTATATATGTTGACAATTTATATTTAAAAAGTTACATACATTATTTTTTCAATTTTAAATAATAAAATAAAAAAAAACTAATATCAATCAACAAAAGAATTTTTCAAATGTGTTTACCATCAAATGACATTTATCTTAAAATTACTTCTCAAAGCATAATTTACCAAACAACCTTTATATTTGCTTAAAGTCCTTTAGGCTAAATTATTTTGCATTTTCTTAATGAGATTTTAAAATGTTGAACCAAAGAGACGATGCTAGGCTAAATTGTTTTGCATTTTCTTAATGGGATTTTAAAATGTTGAACCAAAGAGGTGATGGACAGTGGTGTCGAGCTTCAACAACAGTGGAAGTCAGCTGAGTTCGTGGATGTGATGGCCGATGGGGTGGATGATGGAGGTATGATAAGGATATATTGGGAATCGTGGGGCCGCTCGAGGATTTTCCAAAGAGAGGGTAGTTTGGCCTTTACGTTTTTGTGTTTTGCTTGGAGTTGTGCAAGATGTACTTTCTAAAATAGAGACATGTAAGCGGTATATGAGAGAAAAGTGATGCATTTTTTTCTAGATATCCACTTATTAATTTGCATATAGAGGGCAATGTGCATGCATGTGCAATAATGTTCTTAACCGAAAGAACAAGAACGGAAATTGCTAAGATGATTCGTACTCATACGGCCACAGGTTCGTGTCAGGAGCAAAATGCCGCAAAAATATTTTCTGGTAATTTTCTATTGAAAAGCTGCTCACGTTGAAAATTCTCAATTTAGTGCTGATTCGTGAGATTGAAATGCTACTATAGAGAGCTGAATCGCGATAATACCATGGGATTTTCCTCTCTTTAATAATTATAGATTCTTCCATTTAACGGTGGTGAGGAAAATTAGGATCCTCCATATTTACACTGATCATGATGAGTAAACCTCTTATGATGTATCGGTAGAATCCGACCCTTGGTAAGTCAAATTGTCCATGTGCGAAAGGACTTTGAACTCAGTGCGCGAAGATGGAATTGAAGCGATACCTCCGCACATCCCTCAATTCATTGGGCAAGGCGAGGAATTGCACATTATGACAACATGATCAACAAGTGTGTTTCTTATAAAGGGTTAAAATATCTCCCGACCAACCTTTTAAAAGTCACGAAAGAATTCTCCAAAACAAACATGCTATACTAGTTTGGTATGGTTCATTAATATTTTATGTGATTATAAACAATTTTTATTTTTCTTCATTCTTGATCAGAGGAGTCAAGCCCCTGATTTGAAACAAGATGCAAACTCAACTAAACAATTATGAGCAATGTGTAGTTACAATCTATTGATTAGAAAAATTCTTGAACTAAAAGATGGTGGAAAATATAGCCCTTATTTGACTATTTAAAATCTTTATACATTTATTCCCCGATTGACCATAAAAACGGCTTGGAACTGACTAGTTCTATTCTAAGCTAGCTTCAGGGTCAATAAAATTGATTTCCAGTTTCGAAAACAGGGAACTAACCCTAACATGATAAGTTACAAGTTCCAAATTTGGAACTTTACCACCTTGAAACCAAAAAGCTTAGATTGAGTGGAGCCACAGACAATCCAAAAACATGTGTAAGCCATTGTTTTTTAACATTAGACCTCAGGTGAATAGCACTATTTTTTGACATATAGATACATGATTTATTTAGGGTAGAGTTATTTCCACCTCTATATGACTAAATCTGCTCATTTTCCACTAGATAAAAAAATCGTCTTTAATTGTTTCCATATTTGCACAATTTTCTTCAATTTAGTTATTTTCCTATTATGGTTTTCCTTTGAATTTAAACTTATTGGTATTTTTAGAAAAAAACTAATATCTTCTTTATTATTGCACTTATAACAATTTATCCGATCTTCATCATTCCTACCTCAAAAGCTCACTTCTATTATGGTTCTTGGACTGAAAATTTGGAGTGGGCGATGAAGTTCCTCTTAGGCAAGGATTTCTTTCATAGCCTCTCCCAGTATTCCTTTGGAGCTCTTTGTTACTTAATTTGGAAAAAAAGGAATAATATGATCTTTCGTGGAGAATCTCTAGATATTTCGGCTATAAAGAACCACTTGATGAAGTTGGTTAAGGACAAAGCATCTACCTACAAGGATGTTCCTGATAATCCGAGGAATCGGCGTTTGCAAAGAGGGTGGGACTTGGACCAAGCCATCTTTTCTCGTTCTTGATTGTTTCAGCAGGAGCTCTGGCTCCTTGCAGCGGCCCAGCTTGTTCTTCTCCCCCTCGGCCATAGCCAGTGCATTTCCCTCACTTGGATTCCTAAACCTCGTGGAGGTTTGTTAGCTTAGTTTGGTTGTCTGGCTGTATTGTTTTGTTTCGTGTTTGCCCTTTGGCTTTTCCGCGGCTCCCTTTCACTCTTAGGCTTCTGCTCTAGAGTGTAAGCTTTTGGTGCCGTTTGTTGTACATTTGTCCAAAGCTTTTAATATATTCTTACCTGTTACCAAAAAAAAAAAAAAAAAAAAAAAACTCATTCTTCAAATTTCTGATTTTTTTTAATGGAAAAATAACGCTAAAAAAATCATATATAAATGCTAAAAAAATATATATATTTTAGTCTTTTAAAAAAATTAAATATTTGATTTTTATAGCATTATTGTCAAAATTTATATTTAAAGAGTTGCATACATTAGTTTTCATATAAAAAAAACAAAAACAAAAAATTCCAACAAGGGTTTTGTATTCTTTTTTTAAAAAAATTATATATATTTAATTTCTTATCCTAATTTTCAACTGTATAGTTAAAAATTCGCATACATTATTTTTTCAAAATTTAAAAAATTAAAATTAAAAAATTTCGATGAAGGATTTAGTCTTTTTGTTTGTGTGTGTGTGTGTGTGTGTATTTTATTTTTCTAGTATTATTGTAAAATTTTATTTTTAAAAAGTTGCATACGTTTTCTTTTAATTTTAAACAATTAAAAATTTAAAAATTCGACGAAGGGTTTGATCTTTTTTTTTTTTAAATTATATATATGTATTTGACTTTTTAGCATTTTTAGCAAATTTTTATATTTATTTTCATTATCATTTTCAATTTTAAACAAATAAAAATTTAAAAGTTTCAACGAAGGATATAGTCTTTTTTTAAAAATATATATATATATATATATATATATATATATATATATGTATCTGATTTTTTTAACATTATTGTGAAAATTTATATTTAAAAAGTTGCATACATGATTTTTTTCAATTTTAGGGAAATAAAAATTAAAAAATTCCAATGAAGGGTTTGGTCTTTTTTATTAAAAAATTATATATGTATTCAAATTTTTAGTATTATTGTTAAAATTTATATTTAAAAAGTTGCATACATTATTTTTTTTTTCAATTTTAAACAAAAAATTTAAAAATTTTGATGAAGGGTTTAGTCTTTTTAAAATATATATATATATGTATTTATTTTTTAGCATTATTTTCAAATTTATATTTAAAAATTTGCATACATTATTTTTCAATTTTAAATAAATAAAAATTGAAAAATTTTGAGGAAGGGTTTGGTCCTTTTTATAAAAAAAATTATATATGTTGACAATTTATATTTAAAAAGTTATATACATTATTTTTTTCAATTCTAAATAATAAAATTTAATAAAAAACTAATATCAATCACCAAAAGAATTTTTCAAATGTGTTTACCATCAAATAACGTTTATCTTAAAATTACTTCTCAAAGCATAATTTACCAAACAACCTTTATATTTGCCTAAAGTCCTTTAGACTAAATTGTTTTGCATTTTATTAATGGGATTTTAAAATGTTGAACCAAAGAGGCGATGGACAAAGTGGTGTCGAGCTTCGACAACAATGGAAGTCAGCTGAGTTCAGTGGATGTGATGGCCGATGGGGTGGGTGATGGAGGTATGATAAGGATATATTGGGAATCGTGGGGCTACTCGAGGATTTTCCAAAGAGAGGGTAGTTTGGCCTTTTCGTTTTTGTGTTTTGCTTGGAGTTGTGCAAGATGTACTTTCTAAAATAGACATGTAAGCGGTATATGAGAGAAAAGTGATGCATTTTTTTCTAGATATCCACTTATTAATTTGCATATAGAGGGCAATGTGCATGCATGTGCAATAATGTTCTTGACCGAAAGAACAAGAACAGAAATTGCAAAGATGATTCGTACTCGTACGGCCACAGGTTCGTGTCAGGAGCAAAATGCCGCAAAAATATTTTCTGGTAATTTTCTATTGAAAAGCTGCTCACGTTGAAAAGTCTCAATTTATTGCTAATTCGTGAGACTGAAATGCTACTATAGAGAGCTGAATCGCGATAATACCATGGGATTTTCCTCTATTTAATAATTATAGATTGTTCCATTTAACGGTGGTGAGGAAAATTAGGATCCTCCATATTTACACTGATCATGATGAGTAAACCTCTTATGATGTATCAGTAGAGTCCGACCCTTGATACTAGGTAAGTCAAATTGTCCATGTACGAAAGGACTTTGAACTCAGTGCCCGAAGATGGAATTGAAGCGGTACCTCCGCACATGCCTCAATTCATTGGGCAAGGCAAGGAATTGCATATTATAATAACATGATCAACAAGTGTGTTTCTTATAAAGGGTTAAAATATCTCCCGACCAACTTTTAAAAAATCACGAAAGAATTCTCCAAAACAAACATGCTATACTAGTTTGGTATGGTTCATTAATATTTTATGTGATTATAAACAATTTTTATTTTCTTCATTCTTGATCAGAGGAGTTGAGCCCCTGATTTGAAACAAGATGCAAACTCAACTAAACAATTATGAGCGATGTGTAGTTACAATCTATTGATTAGAAAAATTCTTGAACTAAAGATGGTGGAAAATATAGCCCTTATTTGACTATTTAAAATCTTTATACATTTATTCCCCGATTGACCCTAAAAACGGCTTGGAACTGACTAGTTCTATTCTAGGCTAGCTTCAGGGTCAATAACGAAAAATTACCAAAAAAAGTCCTAAACCTATTGTAATTTTTCCAATTCAGTTCTAAACTTATTTTTTGATTAATTGAGTCCTAAACCTTTTACAGTTATTCCAAATCAGTCCATCCGGCCAAAATTGGTCGGCCGGCGCGCGACGTGGCGATCGGCTAGCGCCGACGAGCATTTTTTAATATATTTTTATTTTTTTAAATTTTTTATTAATTTTTTATTAATTTTTTCCTTTTTCCTTTTTTTTTTTTTTTTTCCCTCCTTCCTCTCCCTCCCTCCTCCCTCCTCCTTCCTTTGGCTCCGGCGACCGGCCAGGCTACCCGGTCGCCGGACTGAGGGGATCCGGCGGGGCTAGGCCTCCTCGCCGGATCTGGCAAGGGCTCGCCCTGCGAGCGACCGACGGCAAGCCCCCCTCGCGGATCTGGATCTGGTGGGGACTCACTACTCGCTCCGCTGAAACCCTGCCGGATCTGGCAAGGGGATCCGACCGGGGGGGGGCTCGCCGTCGCGATGGCGACCACTGGGTTATACAACCTTCTGCAGCCCCTCAGCGGAATTGCGCTTCTACGAAGGTCTGCCCGAAGGACCACCCGGCGGGGCCGGCATTGTTGGGGAGGGCGCTGTTGGGCGGGCAGAAGTTGGTGGCAGTGACGACGATGGAGCCGCCCAGGCACCACTTCCCATCATTCACACACCGGATCTCGAAGCACAACCCGCAGCTCAGCCCGTTGTTGAACAGCGCCGTGCTCAGCACCGCCGTGCTCGTCCCGTAGCCCTGGCTATACGGGTTGCCATACTCGCACGCCCCGCCTAGGTAGAACAGAAATTCACAAATTATCGACACGAATCGAACCAAATCGAAACCATTTCCACAGTAGATCCACGATGGCGAGCCCCCCCCCGCCCCCGCCGGATCCCCTTGCCGATCCGGCGGGGTTTCGGCGGAGCGAGCGGTGAGTCCTCACCGGATCGGCGAGGGCTCACCTCGCGCGGCGACCGCGAGGTGAGCCCTCGCCAGATCCGCGAGGGGGCTCGCTGTCCGTCGTCCGCGGGGCGAGCCCTCGCCGATCGACGAGGAGGCCTCGCCCCGCCGGATCCCTCGGCCCGGCGACCGGGTAGCTGGCCGGTCGCCGGAGCCAAAGGAAGGAGGAGGGAGGAGGGAGGGAGAGGAAGGAGGGAAAAAAAAAAAGAGGAAAAAGGAAAAAAAATTAATAAAAAATTTTAAAAAATAAAAATATATATTAAAAAATGCTCGCCAACGTCGCCCGGCTGCCACGTCGCACCGGCCAGCCAATTTTGGTCGGATGGACTGATCGGAATAATTGTAAAAGGTTTAGGACTCAATTGGTTAAAAAAATAAGTTTAGGACTGAATTGGAAAAATTACAATAGGTTTAGGACTTTTTTAGTAATTTTCCCGGGTCAATAAAGTTGATTTCCAATTTCAAAAACAGGGAACTAACCCTAACATGATAAGTTACAAGTTCCAAATTTGGAACTTTACCACCTTGAAACCAAAAAGCTTAGATTGAGTGGAGCCACAGACAATCCAAAAACATGTGTAAGCCATTGTTTTTTAACATTAGACCTTAGGTGAATAGCACTATTTTTTGACATATAGATATATGATTTATTTAGGGTAGAGTTATTTCCACCTCTATATGACTAAATCCGCTCATTTTCCACTAGATAAAAAAATTGTCTTTAATTGTTTCCATATTTGCACAATTTTCTTCAATTTAGTTATTTTCCTATTATGGTTTTCCTTTGAATTTAAACTTATTGGTATTTAAAAAAAAAAAACTAATATCTTCTTTATTATTACACTTATAACAATTTATCCGATCTTCATCGTTCCTACCTCAAAAGCTCACTTTCAAGGCAAATTTGTTATCTTTGATTTATGTAGTTTAAAGAAAAAAAAATCAAATCTCTTCATTTACTTTATCGAAAAAATTGGTGCTTTTTCCTACTATTGGTGAGACACATTTACACAAAACACATGTAAGGCTTCATAGGTTTATCTAGAAGTACACTAGGGAAATTTCCAAAAGAGGACCCGAAATGCCTTCATTTCCTCAAATAAACACCCGACATGGATCTTGTTTAAAAAAAGAGCCTGAAGTGGCCATGATTGTTTCAAATAAGGGCCTTACCTCGCTAGTCACTGACCAGCTAAATTTTTCGACTTGCCGAGGGCATTTTTGTCCAAATCTTCTTCTTCTTTCTCTTATCTTCTTTTTTTCTTTTCCAATGTCAGCCAGCAAATGCTAGCAAAGGCCGGCAAGGGCTTTGCGACCATCACCAGCAACGAGCGAGGGTCATCAAGCCGGCAAAGGCTTGTAGCCTGACCAAGGCTTGTAGCCTGACCCTTGCCTTTGTCAAAGGTGGCCTCATTGACAGCCAAGGAGAGCCGTGGATCCCTCACTGCAAGGTCAACAAGCCCTCGCCGGCAATAAGCAAGGCCATCCTTGCCAAGGTGACCTCCCCTAGGGCGAGGGTGGCCTCGTCTAGGCAAGGCCGTCTCTTGCTTATGGCCAATGAGGGTGGCTCTTGCCGGATTGAGTGAGGGTGACCCTCACCTAGCCCTCTACGGGTATTGTCGATAGCCAACAGGCCACTAGCGAAGAAGGAAGAAGAACTAGAAAAGAGTAAAGAAAACAAGAAAAAGGAAAGATAAAAAGAAAAGGGAAAATGACAAAAATGTTCTTGATCGCCAAAAAGTCAAGCCCTTAATTGAAACAAACATAGCTATTCCGAGCACTTATCTTAAACAATATCCACTTCAAACCCTTATTTGAAGTAAGGTTCACTTCGCACCCTTATTTGAAAAAATAAGAGCACTTGAGGCTTTTTCTTTTTTTTTTTTTTTTTTTGAAATTTTCCTAGTACATTAAAAACAATAGCAAAAAAATAGTTATGCACATTAAAGCATCTTGATTTTATTTTTCTAAACATACCATGAATGATGTTAGTATTTGTCAATCCAAAATATATCAATTTTAACTAACATTTTTTTTTTCATTTTATTCAAAGTTTTGATTTAATTAAATTTCATCATTTAAATTTTCATATTGGAGAATGTCGTTTTGGGGAATGCCATTGTTATTTTGTTTTAGCAAATATTTGAAAGGGCTTTTTTATATCCAATCATCCCATTATACATATATAAAAGACATGATAAGAAAGAGTTTGATAGTGATGTACGCAGGGAAAACAAAGATTATAAACATGTGTTAAAAAGTTATCTATGTCAAAAATTTAATAGATTCTCCTTGACAATCCATGAATTTACTCAATTGTGTAGAAGAGAACTAGATTTGTCAAAAATTTCTCTCTTCATTAGTGCAGAGATATAATATAAAGAAAAATGCTATTGTGACTGTCTTTAATCTATTGTGAGATTAACAACCTTTTGGGCAATAAAAAAATAAATAAAATTAATTAGAAATTGTTGTGGGATCTATTTCTTTAAAAATTTATGATTCAAAATATGCCGTTATTCTCACAATAGCTCAAAAATTGTTCTGCTAGTTAGGGGTATACAAACAAACCGATTCTACATGGGAATCAGATCGAACCATCCAAAAATAAGTTCGGAAATTGATTCCTATTGAAACCAATCTAGGAACAGGTTCAAAATTTTTGGAATTGGTTGAAAACGGTCTGGGAATATGTTCCAAGTAAATACTCACTTCGAAACTAGACCAAATTGCCTTGTTTTGAAACCAGTTTTGGTTTTATAAGCTAAAATGCCAAAATCGTAATTTCTTTTTCCCTAAATTCTGACCTCGGCACTTCATGCTTCCTCAAAATTTTTATGGATGAATACGGAATGGAGTTTTATAATCTATGTTTCATGTTACATGTTTGAACTTTTTATTGTTTTTAATTATTCATAACTACGTGTTCATTTCATGGATTGTTGTTTTTGGGGTATTGATTTTTGTTATTCATCTTTTACTTTGAACATTTTTTTTTTTTTATGACCCTGGGAACCCCGCACGGCCGGATACCGGGAGTAAACCACTGGGGGCGACACGTGCTAGCCACCACACACGTGCCACCACGTAAGTCACCCTGCGACGCGCTAGGGTTTCAAACCCCTCCCCTTCGTGAGGGGGAGGAGGCCCAAAGCCAACTGCGCCACCCAGGTGGGTGGTTACTTTGAACAATTTTGTTACTCATTATCTCAGTGATTTTTCTATAAATATTACTCATTATCTCAATGATTTTTCTATAAATATGAACAAAAAAAAAAAGGGAACAAAAGAAAATAGGTTCTTCGTGAAACATTGGAATGGACTAGGAAAACAGGGTAGGTTCCATGGTTCTAGACAAACAAAGTAGGTGTCAAGATCCAAAAACTGGAAACCAATTATTACACGATAGATTCTAAGCTCCAGTTGTGGAACCTATCCATGTTGGTGGAACCTACCATGTTAGAACTAATCACCCCTAATGCTAGTAAGCCCCAATGTAAAAAAAGGAAAAAGGGCACAAATACTACCTTCAATTAGACAATATCCACTTAAGAGCAAAAAGAAAATATGTCGTGGAAACTATATCCAACAAAAATTTTTTAGAAAAAAAACAGAAAAGTAATTAAATATGGGTTCACATCATTAGAAAAGTAATTAAATATGGGTCCACATCATTAAATTTCAGGTGGATGATTACAAGACAAAAAATGGTAGTCGCGTAGGAAATGTGAATTGCCAGCCCATTTATTAGTTGTAGATTACTTTCCTTAGACTAACCCACAACATCCATCTATAGGCCCATGCGTGTCGGACCAAGTCTTCGGACCAAGTCTTCCCCCCCCCCCCCCTCTCTCTCTCTCTCTCTATCTCTCTCATATGCACCGCAGTATATATACCTACCTAGCTCCTGCTCTTCATCACCCCACTCTCACTTGATCCTTCTCAATTGAGCTTGTTGAGCCCCCCCAGTTTCGATGGCCGACCTGGTGCCCGGTGATTCTAGAAGAATGTGGTGTTCGGTGCCGGAGCGGCTCCAGCTGCACATGGCCATGTTGGCCATGCAATTCGGCTACGCTGGGTTCCATGTGGTGTCCAGAGCCGCCCTCAATATGGGCATCAGCAAGATCGTCTTCATCGTTTACAGGAACATCATCGCCTTGCTCCTCCTCCTGCCTTTAGCTTATTTTCTTGAAAAGTACGTGCTCATGTCATTTAAAGGCCTCTTTTCTTGAATTTTCTCTCCTCCTTTCTTGTGATACTCGTAAAAGCATTTCAACGAACACCCTTTTTTTCTCTATCCATTCAGATTTTGGATGCGCTTGTGATGAATCCCACATCTTTACACCTCCTTCATACGTACTTAGGACTCATTCACATGCTTATCACAATTTATTTGGTGTCCAGGAAAGAGAGGCCTGGGATCACTCTTAAATTCTTGGTGCAGTTCTTTATCCTTGCCCTAGTCGGGTACAGCTTTTGTTTTTCTCTCTCCCAATTTTGTGATTGCGGCAATTTTAACATACTCAGTAGAGTTGTTTTTTTCCTTTTCTCTTGGCATATAAAATTGCTCTCTAGTTTACAGGGGACGATTTCATTTTATTTATGTGTTGTCAATATATCAAAACAGAATAACGGCAAACCAAGAATTCTACTTTGGGTTTGGACAACACTTCACCCACCTTTGTTTCAGCAATCCAGAATTCTGTCCCGGCCATTACATTTCTCATGGCTGCCCTACTCAGGTGATCATCATTAAGCTCACATGTCCACATACATGAAGTTCTATCTGTGGAAGCCTCCTCAATTAAGCCAGTCACAAAAAATTCTTCAATTCATTCCCTTTATATGATATAATTTGGCTTCTATAACCTCAAGGCTGTGAAAATTGACATATTAGGCCGACAGCTCACATTTTACATCTTAATAGTCTTCTTTTAAGCCCTTTGGTGGATTATTTTTTGGTTGGAGAAAAATCATTGGTCAAATGAGACTGAAAGAATCTCCGCAGAAAGGAATTCCAACAGCTCATGAAAATGGATTCAACCTGGATCCAAAACAGAAAGAGAGAGAGAGAGAAGAAGCGAAAGACAGAAAAGGGGGGGAGAAGAGACCATGTTCTTCAAAAGGAACTACAAAAAGAACGTGAAAAAATACATAATTGTTGATAATGCTTCTAGGAAATAAGAATCTCGATTCTCATCAACATCATTTGAGTTCAATTGGCTTAACACTTACCATACGTAATATCCATGAAATAAAGAGAAGTCACATAGTTGAGTTAGCTAACACATTTTTTTGGCAAAAAACACTGACATGATATTCAGAATAGAACAAGTTCAGCTCAACCGAAAAGATGGCATTGCGAAGGTCGTCGGGACCATCTTCTGTGTTGCCGGAGCATCAGTCATCATCCTCTACAAGGGACCGACCATATTCGCTCCGGCACCACCATCACGCGCCCACAAAATACACAAGCATGTTCCTCTCCTTAGGTGACGCGAAAGGCAAGAGCTGGACCTTGGGCTGTGTCTTCTTGATTGGACACTGCCTCTCCTGGTCTGCTTGGCTCGTGCTGCAGGCCCCAGTCCTCGAGAAATACCCAGCTCGGCTCTGGGTGACATCATACACTTGCTTCTTCGGGCTCATACAGTTCTTGATCATAGCTGCTTTCACGGAGAGAGACCCGCACGCATGGCTCATTCACGGCGGTGCAGAGCTCTTCGGCATCTTCTACGCGGTGAGTTAACCAAGCATACAAGCATGCACGATTTTGTTGCAACATGTTAGGGCTTGCCGGAAAATTCTTTATAGAAGCAATTTCTTCTTTGTTTGGGCACATCTGCAATCCCAATGACGCTTAGGAACCTCAGCATTTGTTTACCAAGTTGGCTGCTTCATTTTGGATAGTTTGAGAAAGCATATGCAGGGTTCTATACGAGGAAATACAATTGCAGTTCAAAAAGCCAAGATGAAAGCAGTTTTGTTAGCGAAATTTTTTTTTTTTTGCTTGCTCATACTGAAAATTACTTGGTGATACTTTTGTGTTGCACATTTCTCAGCTTATACAAGGCAGATCACAACCCCCCGACAAAAAAAAAAATGTGAGTTCAACAAAATAAAAAAGAAATTTTTGTAAGTTACCATGCGTCTTATTTTGGCAATCCATTAATTTGTAGTAGGGTCCACAGTATATCCTATGAAATTGTGAGTTCCACAACAAAAAAAAAAAAAAAAAAAAAATCATCTTCAAGCTTTGAAATTACAAATATTGGGAAGATCAAGCTTTTGTTAATGGCAAATATAAATGTGCAGGGAGTGGTGGTATCAGGAATAGCATTTGCAGTGCAGATATGGTGCATAGACAAAGGTGGGCCGGTGTTCGTCGCTGTGTACCAACCTGTGCAGACGCTCATCGTAGCAATTATGGCCTCCATCACTTTAGGCGAGGAGTTCTATTTGGGAGGGTATTCATCGGTCTCTTTCTCTCCCATCTCATCTTTCTTTTCAATCATGCATCGATGGGGCCAGCGCGCGCCATCATCCCTAATCCTACAATGGAATGATCCATGTTTTGTTCATCAAACTTAGTATTTAACTTTCCCGAGCCAACTTTGGAAGACAATCGCTTAAGTGACTCTTCCTCAAGTTATAAACATGAAGATATGATTATCCCTTCACTATTTACGTGTCTGGAATCATATTCAGTGGATAAGTTCTGAGAATATAAGGTTCTTTTTGGCTATGGAAGGATGAAAGTATACTAACTTTATCAGTTCTGACTTCCATAGGATTATTGGTGCGGTGCTCATCGTAGTAGGCCTCTACCTGGTCCTGTGGGGTAAAAACGAAGAGCGCAAATTCGCAAAGCCAAAGGTCGCGATCCAGTCCACTCAGGACCACGGGAACAACAGGACTTCCAGCCACATCGCGCCGTCCCTTGCTCAGCCGCTGCCCCCACCGACGTCCGATGATGTTTGACCGACGAGCATCTTTGAACTTTTGAGTTGGCGGAAAGGAGACGTGGGCCCATCCGTCAGGGATTTGGATTTCAATTTTTTTCTTTTCTTTTCTTTATTTGGGTTTGTTTACGTTCTGAGCTAAATTACAATCCCTTGAGGGGATGAAAGCATGATGATCAAGGTCAATTTTGGCGTCGGAGACATGTTGCCATCTGCCCATATGCTTTTACATGTTTTAATTATATGAGGGTTTTGATTTAATAAAGGGATTATCTCCGATAATTATGGACGTTATGATGTTCGTCCATGTGGGCCCAGAGTTTTATTATGCTGGCTGCTGTTCGTTTTGCTGAAGTTGGGAAAATGTGGCCCCATATTTTCTTCTCGAGAATTTTTCTCTTTTTTTTTTTTTTTTGTTTTGAGGTGATATATCATTGGATGTTCTTCGAATTGGTTCTTATAACCTGATTTAATGTGTGAAATAATATATAATTTGCTAAAGCAAAATTAATTTTAGATGAAATATGATATTTCACAATGAGCATAAAGTAACTTAAATCTTATTTCGCGAACAGACAGACGGACAACCACCACCATTTTGTAGGCACGAAACGAGCCGGCAGGTTCACACAAGGGCTTGGCCCCGCAAGCATTTTGACTCCAAAACGAGCCCACCGGTTTACCATCATTCTGTACTTTCCTCGCCCATTGTCTTTCCCTCCACTTTCTGTAGTTTGTCAAAGTAGCAAAGGCTCGAGGGTCGAGAATTCGTCTCTGTCAGTCAGTCTGGGGAAATGGAAATATAGAGTCGAGTTGAACCAATTCAGGCTGAAAAAATATGAAAATCTTTACATACTTCGAAGTTACAGGCAAAAGCAAAAGAAAAATGCGAAAAGAGAAGAACATCAATTACTTCCTGGGAAATGGAGCTCAAATATAAACAGTTCCTCTGAAATTAGGGTTAATTTACAATCTTTAGTTGATCGACAACGTACAAATTCAAACAAGAGGTGGAAGGCTCAGGCAGAGAAGAGCCCATCAGAGGCTGCGAGACTCAAGGGGCACTTGGGCTCCAACACCCACCTCACCATCTCCAGCTTCTTCTCCTCTCCCACCATGTTGTTCTTCACTCGCTCCGAAAACGAGGACACAGAAGAAGAAACCAGCCTCAGGCTCAGACCTTCAAACCTGTCGCCGCCCACGCCGCCTTCGTCGGCCTTCAGCTTCATCCTCGGGTAATTCTTGGTCCTCCTCTCGTGCTCCTCCGCCACCAGGATCGCTATGTCCGCCATTCTTGATGCTTTCTCTGTCTGTGACATGCAGCTTCTGGGTTTGAAACTATGCTCTTTTTTCCTCCTTTTTTTCTTGAAACCTTGGTGGGCAAGGGATTCTTGAGGTAGGTTTATATAGTGGACAAGACTCGTGGCGATGTGAAATGGAGGTGGAGCTAGGGAAATGGATAAGGCTCCCAGATGGCTAATGGTTTTCTTATTATTATTAGCACCACTGTTGTTGGGAATATTCTATCTTTTCTTTGCTGGTTTTCTTGTGGGGTTAGATGGTTTTGGACATTGTTTTTCCTTTCTTCCTCCTAGGGTCGGTTGCCGGGTGCTGTGCACTTGGGGAATGGATGATTCATATATTTAATTTTTTATACTGATTGAACCAATAATTGCAAGGCAGAACCTGCACATATGTCGGCCCTTGGCTCGCCTCAGGGTCAACATCGTCAAAAATCCAAAAATATAAAAATTTCAAACCAACGCATTTACCTTAAATAAATTTTCGTTTCTTAGGAAAAAAAAAAATCTGAAAAAATCTAAAATCTACTATCCACTATCACGTTAAAATGCATGCAAATCGAGAAATCTAACATTGAGAGTGACAAATTCGACGTGAAGGATTCATGTGTATTGATAAGTATGCAATTTAAGAGAGAGTCGGCTATACTAGTAATCAGAGTTTACGAGGGTAATAAGTTACTTTTCAAAGCTCTTGGACTATTACACTGCATTGTTGAAATTTAGAGGAGTGATTTGTGATTTTCAAAAGTTTGGGGACTACTCGTGTAACAATTAAATTTTGAATTAACGATCGAAACTTTTCTCGACAAAGACAGGTTTCCCCTGATCGAGACCAGCGGAACGAACGGCCAATAGCTTTGCGTTGTCGGCGGCCGTTCGTTTTCAAAATGAAGAGATACCAAGGGCGGTTCCGTCATCCCGTATTCCGTCATCTTGGGAATGGAGTTTCCAGATTCATCCATCACGGCCACTAACTTTCGGACACGTGGATTTTCACGCTCGGACAATTGAAGGGCCCACAGCCCACCTGGAGCTTTCATTTCCCCACTTCTTCGAAATAGTCAACCTGAGATCCATCACAGTGAACATTAGATATAAAGTTCAGAAAACTACACTTGAAAGAAAATCAAACATGGCCTCTTTATAGATTTTTTTGTGACATACACAATCAACATTTTGAAAATCAAATATAACCTCATTAAATATTTTTTTAAATCAATATAAAGTTAAATAATATCTCAAAAGCACTTATTTATAAAACAATTCAAAATTTAATTTGGTCAAATAGCATGATCTATGTGCACAAAAAAGTAGAGTTGCTATCTCCCTCCGCCTCTCCCCCACGAAAAGTACTTTTTTTATTTGATAAAATCTAAGAAGAAGAATTGAAAACTTAGATATCGAGATTTAAGTGTCGGCAACTTCAAATACTAAAAATAGAAGTAAATTGCTGGGCAATGTTAATCGTCCATATGGGTACTCTACATTTTATAGATATGTATCAATACTGTCGATTGGAAAAGGATAAGAAAATTTGACAAAACGAAGCTATAGACTTATAAATACCAATTATTTAATAATTGAGGGTAAAAGTGATCATTGAGCAAGCTTCAACACATGTTTGAATCTCCTAAAATCCCAACCTCATGACTCTTAGTTGGATTATGAGCATCACATTGTGAGAGAGCATCCGCTGTAAAAGATCCATAGGGGTCCAAGACATGTTTGGAATTATTCAGTAAGTATACTCAAATCCCAATCTGACTCAGTATACTATTTAGAAAATACATTATTATGTAATTTCAACAAATTGTCAAATAATTTTATTTATTTATTTATTGCATGAAATGATATAGCCATTAGAGTTCCCTACTTAAGTAAATATCATGAATATACACAAATTGTTACATTTGGTGCATCAAATTTGCCTCCCTCCATATAGAGATGGACGTGGCTCCCAACATTATTTTAATGAGACATTCTGTGATTTGAATATTAAATATATTGCATCTCAATTATGTATTTAACTAACTCCCGAGGGAGGATTTGAATACTAAATATACTACATCGAAATTATGTATTTAACTAACTCCCAAGGGAGGGATTATTAACATTTTTCACTTTTCAAATCAAAATTTTAGTAAATGAACATGTTTCAAATCCTCATCCTCTCACTATAATCTCTCTCTTATTTTACAGGACGAAGACTTTTGGTCATTGTTTTATATTGGAATATGATGGAGTTCAAGAAAAAATAAATCAAATGGACCTTTGGTCATTGTTTTATCATCAAGGAGAGAAGGTTTCATTAAAAATCTTATATATTTCAGCTTAGCTACCTTAAGTAATAAGTTACCCGTTTCTTTTGACTTCTAAAAGTTGACAACAACATCTAATCTCGCACCACACATCACACATGCATCACACGCACGCACGCACGCTCGCAGCAAAAACTATTGAGACAGACAAGGCCGTATGCACTAGATAATAAATAATAGTAAATGACCAAAGTGGGTTGGCTAAGTCGGCAAGGATCAAACATTTTGCACACCATGCTCAGGTTCAATTGCGATCTGAAATTCATTAAGACCTTATAGGTTTTGTCTTCAAACTTTTGCTATAATTTCACAAATAACATGAGGGACTAAATCTTGGTAGATGACAAGTACGTGGATTTGATGCATTTTTAAACATCTAACACCACATGTTTAAACCTACTTCAATTTTTCTCTATCCAACGTCCGGTTCATTGGGGTGTTGCCCATTTAACTAAGGATCAAATAATTACCCAAAATCTAAGGTAACACGTCAAAATCCAAAGCACCGAATCCAAATTTGTTTGGATGGCGTCGGTGAATATTTTAATAGGATCAAGTCTTGCTAAACAGCCAATTATTTAGGGGATTTTTTATTTTAATCTTTGCCTAAGAACATGGGAACTTGTAATTAGATTAGAGCGACCAAGAGAGTAACCACGCAATTGCACATGGTGAGCATGTGCGTACACCAACTTAGATGGTTGCCTGCTTGTACCATTGATTAACATATTTTCTTTCGAGAACGTTCCACTCGATTAATCTCTATTAATATCATGCGTGATCATGCTTTACTTGCGTGGCAACTCACAATGCTCTTGGCGATCGCATGGAACTGAAGACATCGGGATTTGATCATGAATTTGTCTTATCTATCTCCTAGCCGAGCAACACTCCATCCCTGAGCTCATGATGAAGCGTCTACTAGCCAGTGCTCTATCCTGTTCGCTTGCATTTGATCAGTTGCTTTCGACTTCCATTCACCTTCCCTCAAAAGATTTGACGATACAAATATCATTCAAGTTTCGGAGATTTTTGGAAAAACAAAAGCTCATATACCATTATACTTTCTCGTTAATAGTCGGTGTGAATTCAATTTGAAGCTTTCCCTAGGAGGAGAAAAGTAGCTGGCCTTGCAGGCTTGAAGCCCCTTCAACCATAAGATACATACCAAATTGAAATCATTCTTCCTAAGTTGCTAAACCAAACTCAAGACTTGACTCTCCACATCATGTCATCGTATCAGAATCCTCTGTTTGATTCTGTGATGCTAACATCGCTTCGGATCCGCCACGCAAGTTTTTTCTATCCAAAATAACCATCAAAACAAAGAGATAAATCAAACTTCGAGGAATGACTTGAGTACCATTTCAGCAGCATTGCAATCCAAAATGATAGCTCGAAAGCTTCACCCTGAAGTATTTATTTGGACAATGACCGATAGTGACAATAGATCAAATGCAATACAAAGATACAAAAACATGACGAAAAGTGTTACCAAGGATGAAACCCATGTGAAAATTACTAGCTTTTGTAAATCTATAGGCTTCATTTCTGCTGAGGAAAGGAAGCTTTGGTACTACAGCCGTCAACAGCGACTTCATTTACAATATTTGGATCTGGTCTTATGCATCTCATATTGCAGTAAATCTCAGTGGAAAAGGTAGGTGCCCGGAACTAGTAAGTGAAAACACTAGAGCATTGTAACATTTAGTCTCTTCATGGTTGGGCTCTGAAGAGGGATTTGGCCAATCTCCTCCTTCGGGGATTTACCACATACAAAGCAATGATACAGAGAGGGTTATTAGAATCGTATTGGTTATTCTCATGAACCATATAATGACTCCACTACTAGAGGAGGCCAAGCGTCTTCAGCTGCTGAACGTGCTCGGGAGGGAGAGGTGGGGGAGCCCAATCAGATCCCGTCACCTCACCATCAACGTCTTCTACCACATATTCCTATCACATGATGCAAATCATATTAAAATTGAGAAGAAGAAAAAGGCAGATCATGTGAACTTGCAATAGAACCAATTCAACATGACAGAAAACCACATAAAAATGCAAGAGGAAATGACAGACACATGAGACACAGAGACAAAATGCATGAGAAAGGAAATGCTAAGAATGGAACACAATGGAAATAATTGAAGCTTAATGCATAGCCAGAGGACGTTAAAGCAGGCAACTCAAGATGCATAGGTCAAGACCCTCATCATCATCTCCATTGCTGAAGATTAGAGCTGTAATCAAGCCAACTGGAGTTGATACTACATGATACCCAAACTCAACTTGCTTCAAAATACTCAATATTTGACTTGTGCCAGATCCAGAATCATTTTCTGTGTTTGAGCTCGGCTAGATACAAACTACACATACTTCCCTCAACTTGATTTCTTTTAAGCAAGAATTGGGCTCAAACTCTGCAAATTGAAAGTATAGATCTCTTGACGGGCATGCAAAACATCAGTGGTCTCCAATAACTTATCCATTACGGCTTAATTTAGAAAATTGGAAAGAAATTTTAAATTTTGTGAGACACAGGTGGAGGGAATATTAAATTTTGGAGTAATTTCTCCCAAGTTTCTTCAACCCTTGTTTCCAAACGTAGTATGCAAGTGAGCGAACTTAGGAGTAAAAGTCACATAATTAAGGGCTTGTTCCACTTCAAGAAGAGTAAAAAGTAGTTTTACATTCTCACCAAAATGTAAAATATTACTCAGGTTTCAAAATATTATGAATAAATTTGTCTACTTGTCAACATTTATATGTTATGAAAGCTTCAAGCGTTTAAGAAAAACTCATCACGTGCACCAAGAGATTTAGAGAAAGTTGAAAAAAAAAAAAAAAAAAAAAAAAAAAAGAGTAAAGTCAATCTAAACATGCTTTAAATTTTCAACATGCTTCTTCTGGAAAATCACAAATGCTCTCTAGGCTTAAAAAACAATAGCACAGAAAAGAAACAAATCATGTTATATGCTCTGGTTTGTTTTTCAGCTTTCCATGGGCTGTGAACCAATTATTGTGACTCGAACATCTTTCACTTGTCTACTCTCAAAAATACATATACAGACAAAGCAGTGGCATCAACTTACTTTAGTTAGCATCCTTTTGGCAAGTATGTGATAATGCCTTTGCCATATCCGCTGTCCAACCATCGTGGCAACTAAAACACTGTAGAATATGCCAATCACAGTAAACAGTCCAAGAACAACCAAAGCCATAATAAACAACAGAGGTAACCCCGCTTCACCAGCACCTCCTAAACATCCACACTCAGCTGCTGAACTTGCACAGCTCTCAAAACATGTGGTACAATCAGTCCACATACAGAGAGTGCCAGGTAAATGGCAATCTGCACAAATCCTGTGACAACAAAGTGAAATGATTATCACATATTTCACTGAGGATCAGTTGAAATTGAGGGAAAGCAAAAAATGCACAAGCTACAACTGTATGATCAGCATGGGAACCATCTACACAGCTAAAGAATGTATCTTTTCCTAGAAAACACATAATTTGAGCACTTAATTAACATGGCTCTTCCTTCCTCTTCCGCTCCTCTGTCATTTTCTTCTAATCCATAGGTTAACTTCGCATGGAACTACCAATTTTACTAGGAAAATCTATCTTTAAGATTAGACTATCCATGAGATGATCCACTCTGGTTCCTGTTTTAGCAACTACGGCACTCGGCAATGAAAATAACATCAACAAGCTAAGATTTACTTCAAAAAGAAGCTTCGAGATATTCCGCACTAAAAAGTGAAAGAAATAATCTGCAAAGCTATACCCAGGATGACAGCAACATAGACAGAGTTCTCGACAAGGCTGAGCCAAATCATTTCGCACTCTCCGGTCGTAGCAAGTGATGAAGCACCCAGACAACCCCAGCAAAGCAAAGAACAATAATGCTCCTGCATCAAGTAAAAAGATTAGAAACATAGAAGGGGTTATCCATTCTTACAATCTAACAGGTCCAGAAGTAATGGCTTCCAACTAAATCAATTGGGGGTGCAAAGCACTTGGGTGGCAGCAGCTCCCTCTTTTTAAATTGGATTCGCAGCACCTCCTTCCAACTCCTGCCCCCAAAAGAAAACCCCCACTCTCTCTCTGTTTCTCTCTGGAGAAACACTACACAAACCTTGCTCTGCTAAGTACAGCATTAAACTGAGCCATAATCATCTTGATCAAAAGCAGAAGCTTCATCATGATTCTCTCCATCACAGTTTCCTTGATCTACACTTTTTCTTCAACCATTCATAAGATCAAAGAAGGAATACACCAAAAAACATACAGCCAGAACCCAACCCATAAAATTTTGCAGAACCAATAAGGAGTTAAATGGCTATTAACATTATCCTGAAGATGTACAAACGTACAAACACAATGCACAAATTTAAGGTGAAGACTTATAAGAAATTACCACAAATGTAGTAGAAGCTAACTCCACTATCAAAACCCCATGCATGCCGAAGCCAGAACTGCCGGTAGCCATCCATCAAATACACCAAGTATGCTAGAGAAGTGATCACCTGTAAGATATTAGAGGGGAATGAGTAAACTTAAAGATCCAACAACATAAAATTGCATAATGGAGAAAAAGATCAATGACCTACAAGCTGGACGGCCAGAAAAATAAATATGATGTCTCTAGTAACAAAGAACCGAAATTTCAAAGTCCGCCACTTTCGATCAGCTACAACATGAACTCTCAAATGATAGGGGGCCTTGCAAGTGGTGCAATGAGCAAATGCAAACCCTTCCTGCAGAAATAGAGTGACATATTAAAAGAAATTATAAGCAGGACACACAAGAAGTGGCCAGGCAGCAAGCTATGCAGTATGCACATTATGCTCATGCAACAATAAAGAGACACATTATTAAAATATACATAAATGAAGGCAGCATGCTTCACACTAGCTTTATTACATGTCCATTGTCCAATATTGAGATAATTTCAGAGGCTATTTTCCCTGACTTTGTCCGTGTCAACAAACAATTTGAAATGCCTCAACATTTTCTGAGTAGGTCCAAGTCAAATAGCAATGATTCGAATTTTTAGCCTTTAGAAAAAGGCTCTAATCAGTCAGCTCAACCCCTTTCCTGTTCAGCTTCTATAATTCCGTGAAGATGTTACCTTTCAGAAACAATATTGAGATTCTTCCTCTTAAAAAATACATTTGGATATCAGCACTCGCAATAAGAACTTAGAGGGAAAAGCATGAAGTTTCAATTAATTTCACATGAAGATATATCCCGAAAATAGTTGAAAAATCAAAAACTTGTTTGCTTGAGAAACAGCCAGGCATTTAGCCAACAATTGAGAAAATGAGGCATAAAGGACAGCAAAGAAGAGGTGATAAGCCATGACAAAGCCAAAAATGAAGCAAATCCAGGGAAAGAGAAAAGGATTAACAGCAAAGAAGGAAAAGGAACAATGGAAGACGAGAAAGCAAAAGATGGGATGCTGATCACCAAGAAAAGATCAGAAAAAGAGAAAACCATGCTCACCTGGTTGTTTTCAGACAAAGCAGAAACAGGAGAAACAATCTGACTATGAAATAAATCAAAGCAGGGCAGGTGAGGAGAACAGGAAATAGAAATACTGTTGTGAAGAAGAATAAATGACTTGGAAAGAAAAGAAAAAAAAAAAGCAATACCTTTTTGAGGTTTTCACATACAACATACAAGTGTAAGTATCTAAAATGTAAACTCCAAATCCTGGGTCACAGAAGAGCAGACCACTGTCACACCACTGGACTTTTTAATTTCAAATCTAAAACCTCAGAACATGCTCTTTGAGCTATTTTCCACTAAAGCAAATGTCCCAACTTTCAAGCTTCTTTGTGATTAGTTATCCCAAGGGAGGAAATAAAACCTAAGAGGATCTGAATAACATCTGAAACTAACCAAAAGGACCAGGGGACAAATAAACAAAAACTAAAAGGTCATACATTTCAGCACAAAAGCAAAAAAATAAATAAATAAATAAACTACAAAAAATTGTGAAAAGTAGGATTTAATTAAGCAAGTGATCCCATTACCATTTCAATAAAGACAACGGGCCTTCAAAATAGTCACCTTTAAGAGTATGAACTTTTGGTTTCAAAGAAAAAGAGGCAAAAATACTAAAAGCCAATAGCCTACACTAATCATGTCTTCACAAGAAAAACTGCAAGCACATTATGCAGAAACTCTTAGTAGTATTAAGTGCCAGGTACCAATAAATGAAAAAACAAAGCGAAACACCATATCTCAATCGGTTTGTCCCTCCAGCACACATGTCAGAATCTCAACAGCATCATGGTATAATATGTAGTAAACGGAATTTGACGGAAGCTGTCATTTTGATCATACCCGAACCGCTCGCCAGTGGTCCAAACATTCACGATGTACATATTTCGACGTCCCTTTACACTTGCAAGGAGCAATAAAATCTCTGCCTGCAGAAAAGAACAAACTTTAAACGATGCAACTGATGGGAGATCACAAAACACACACCATCTCCTTCTAATCACCCAATTCAGAACTCTCGAACCTAAACCGAAAGGACAACTGAACCGAGGCCAAGCTAATTAGCAAAAGATCCCTCATCAACAATTCAATCACGCAGCAAGTACGATCACTTGCTGAACAACCCACCAGTCAACTTGCTAAGCACGATCTTTCCGGCCAATTTCAGACGCGACTACCCACCCACGATGCTCCAGAACAACCTCATTTCCCCCGAATTGACCCCTGGACAGACCTAATCAACCACCAATTCCGCAAACCCAGCATTCCAGAACAGCAATGCAAGCACCACCCCCGACCCAACGACCGCGACCCTCCAAAAACCCTACACAGGCGGCTAGGGCACAGCAGGCGGTCCCAGGAAGCAAAATTACCGTCGGTCTCGAGGCAAATCCGGCACTGAATCTGCTCCCCGGGGCCGGCCTCGAGGTCGACCTCGCTCGGCTCGCGCAGCGGCGAGGGAGGGATGAGGGCGGAGGACTCCGCGCGATCGGCCGCCATCGGCTTCGAGCAAGAAGGAAGGGAGGTTTACTGCGGAATTTCTAGGGCTTTAAGAGGAGAAAGGGGGGGGCGCGAGGGAGCATTCACGAGGAAGGCGGAGGAAACCTAAGAGAAGGATTCCATCTCTCCCTCCTCACTTCGGGAATCTGCCTTTTTTTTGCGGGGAAGGGGGCTACCACTGTCCGTCACGGTTGCTCCTGTGAATCTCCATTGCCTCCATTTTCGCAAGAGAAAGAGAGAAAGGAGTTGCAGAGAGAGAGAGAGAAGGACACGGATGAAAAGGAAATTGTCGTCGTACCGTGATGCTGTCGTTTAATCTTTTTCTTTCTTTCTTATTTTGTTTTGTTTTGTTTTGTTTTTTTTTTTTTTTTTTTTTTTACATTTCGATATTGATTTTTTTAGTCTTTCGCATTTGACTTGTTTTTGTCCTCTGAAATTGGTATTTTATATGAGTTTCTTTTTTTTTTTTTCAATGTGGAAGTTACCTTTTTTTACTCTATATTTTAATTTGGGTTTTTTCTTTCCAGAAGTTATTAATATTAACATAAATTTTAAGTTCTGGTACATCTTTTTTATATTTTCGTGGGTTCGTTTTAAGTTATTAGTTTTGGATAAATGGTATGATTGCATTAATAAAAGAATCAGGACGTTATTACATTTTTTGAAACAAATTGATTGCGACAATTGAATAGCATAAGACTCACTTGTTAAACTCGATCAACCGGATGTAGCCGGCTAGGCCTTCCTTGGCATAATTGGTCTACAAGGAAAAAAAAAAGATGAGTGTATTATAAATTTTAAAATTTATTATGAAAGTATAATTGAATTTTAAAGCTTACAAAATATGCAATTAAGTTTTAAAATTTATTGAATTGGTGCAATCAAGTCATCCAATTAACTTTGTCTAACTTGACTAATGAAAAATACTAATGTGACTTTTTTTTTTTCTTTACGTGGTGCTAATGTGACTAAAATATGAACGATAAGGCTAAAACAATATTGTTTTGGTCCAAATATGATTTTTTTTTTTTTTTATGATTCATCCGACTTGATGAATTTCATATAGAATTTTAATAATTCTTAAAATACGGATGTGTTTGGCTAAGTCATTTAGGTCTATTACTAAGACCAATCCGTCCATTTATCTATTTATATCCAAAATTGAGAACATTCAAAAATGTGTTTGGTATTTAAGATGTAGGTTACTGTTATTTTCACTTTAGTTTTAGCTCCATACATGCTCTTGAAAGTTAAACTAACAAGGGATAAGAGTATTAGGAATCCCAAATTGTGAAAGTGCAATCAAGTCTATTGTACTCTTAGTCCAATTTTGATGCAACCTATATCCAATACTCGCTCACTCAACCAAGAAGATCGGCACGCATTCAAGATCAACAACACTATGATTGAAAAGTCTCTATTGATAAGGCCTTATCTTTGAATATATCCTGACATGCATTAAAGCTTGCATCAAGGCACTCTGGGACAAGTAGAAGCATTGGAAATATTGTTTTAATTTTAATAGCTTCTAGTTTCTAGACCTGACCTTTGTCCTTGCTCTTCTTTTATTTTTCTATAAAAGGTCATTGAGTCTCTATAAAAAACACATCGAATTTGATTAATGAAAATTTGCTTGGTGTAATTTCCTTGAATCTTAAAGAGCAAAAGCCCTCGAAAACCTAAAAGAGTGTCTTTGAAAAGTCAAAGCTTTTAAAGTCCGCATCCATAAAGAGTTGTAGCTATTAATTTCAAAGAATTGATGTCATTTCAATTTCCTTGGAGGCCTAGAAGAATAACCATTGAAGTTGCTATCCTTTTCTTCATTCTGTCTAATCCTATTATGTCCACTTCCTTCCAGAATCGACAAGTTACCAGTGCTTTTCTAAGAAAACTCACAACATAAAAGTTGTAGATCCAAGAGTTTCAGTTCTTTTGACTTTGGTATCAAGTCATTTTGGTTTGAATTGACAAAGGTATGCCCATTTTTACAAACTAATGTAGAACTGAAATTTTTGCTTGATTTTTTTACTAAATTTTCACGTATGTAAGTCGTTCTCCCTATCCTATCGTTTGAGTAGCTAACTTTGGGCTACATCAAATTTGGTAATGGAAAATGCTAATATGATTCTTTTATCATTTTTTTCAGACACATAGCACGTGCCACATTGAGAAAAAAACTTTATAATTTAAAAAGATAAGAAATAAAAAGATGAAAAAAAGTAAATAAGAAAATAAAAAGAAAGAAATAGGGACATATCCATGTGAATTTTCATATTTATTTTTTAGAAATTTATGTATTCAACAATAATATTATTTACTTTAGAATTTGGATGGATACATAGAAATTTTAGTGAACTATAAATTTCATGAGGAGTGAAGACTACTCATCCATAAACATATTTGTCCCACGTCCAACATGTTGAATCAATTTGATAAACGTTAATACGTGCGTTAATAGCAGAATGGATTGATTAAAGTAATGTCGACTTAGTTGTCAGTGGTAGTATTATTTTTTAAAATCTAGTTAATTAATATTAATGGTTAATTAATTTCGCTAATAGCGCTATGGAAATGAGGATTTTGTTTAGTACCATAATAGTCCACAAGCCTCTCTCTCTCATTAAGCCACCCACATGCCACTTTGCCTTGTATTCTCTCTTACATGACAATGTGTTCCTTCAAAACAAGACTTATCACTAATTTGATGCCTAGATTAAGTCATAATTTCACTTCAAAATGAGTCGTTCCCTCTTGCATCTCCTCTAGCCATGTACTAGATTATGCTTTGTAATTGTGCTACATCAAATGGGTAATTAGCATGTATGGTTCCACCTAGCATTGAGGACATCATTTTTATCTTGGTAATTTTTTAATAAAACTTCTTCTACTTTGGCCGTGGAACCCTTTTCACTTTGCAAAACCTCAAAAGAAACTTTCATGTTTTATTCACCCTTTTCAATCCTAGAATTAGAGAACTAAACTTTCTTGTTCAAGAGCTACAAGATGGTTACAACCCTTTCTTGTTCGCATTTGCTCAAGGTAAGTAAAGTTTCTAAACGTTAAGTTGGTTCAATCTACTTGGCACTTCTATTTTGATGGGTTGGTTGAGATGCGCAATTATATTGAATTTATATTGTTTGTTAAATATGTTTGGTGATCTTATGCACGTTTAAAAGGTGTGTGATCAATTTGCTTAAGGAGAGGTATAATCGGTAAGGAGGAATAGTGGATCAAGACTCGGTGATCTAATTAACATTGTTAGTCATATACACTTGCTATATGTTGAAAATTTATGAATCTGATTGTGAAAATGTCATTTTTGGAGTTTTAGACTCAATCACCATTGATACTATCTAACTCGTGTTAGTTTGTTCTATCAAATTTTACTAAATCAAAATTTGTCCAATTGTTCTATCCAAACTATTGAGTCTAAATCTGTTAATTCGTTCTACTTGAATTATTGAGTAAGAATCTCCTCGTTCATCTTATCACTTTTACTAAGTATAAATTTGTTCATTCATTCTATCAAAATTTATTGAGTTAGAATCTATTCGTTTGTTCTACTAGATATTACTAAGTCTAAATTTGTTTGTTCATTCTACCAAAATTTGTTCAGTTAAGATTTTACTAAGTGTGAATATGTTCCTTCGTAGTACTCCAATTTATTAAGTCACAGAATCTATTTTTTTATTCGACTAGATTTTACTAAGTCTGAATCTTTTCCTTCGTTCTACTAGAATTTATTAAGGTAAAATATGTTTGTTTGTCCGACTAGATTTTTACTAAGTTTGAACCTGTCCATTTGTAAATCTATTCATTTGTTGAATCTGTTCTTTCATTCTATTAGCTTTCACCAAGTCTTAGTGTACCCATTTGATTGTTTAGTCTTCAACAATCAGAATATACTCATTTGTTCAGATTCAGAATGTACCCATTTGATTGTTCAGACTCAGAATGTACTCATTTAATTATTTATACTTGAATGACCAGAATGTACTCATTTATTCAAACTCAGAACATACACATGTGCTTGTGCAGACTTGAAATGCACTCATTTGATTATCCAGACTTTAATGACAAGAGCATGCTCAACCCATTTGATTGTTTAGATTTTAATGATCAAAATGTGCTCATTTGTTTGTTCAAATTCATAATTTAACATTCGATTACTTGACTAACGTGTTAAATTGAGTTTAAAAAATGTGCTATACCTATAATTGTGCATATAGTATGATTTGCATAAAATTAATGTGTTTTCGTCACCTACATAGTGGTGTGATATGATGCTTCGTGAGTTTGGATGTCCCGAGGAGTGTTTCTAAATGCCTCAAGAGTCAAAATGCCCCATGAGTTGAGATGCCTCTTTGGCAGATGATATAGGATACTTCGGAGTTGAGATACCTCATGAGTCGAGGTGTCCCATAAGTTGGGATGTCTCGAGAGTGTTGGAGGTAAGAGTAATAACGAATAAGACACACAAAGAGTCAAATATTCTTTAAATTAATTACCTTATATTGAAGATCATATGCTATATGCACGAGTTGGGATATAAATATTTTGTGGTAATGATTAATACATTATATTAAATGGGAAAGGTAAAGTCTACTCATATTCTCATCTCATTATCAATTGTTATTATTCGTGTTGCTTGCACCACATGAAGTGGTAAGATGATATTTCTAACTTAAAACTAGAGATTTCATTTACTGAGTTTCAGTTTATTCCTTTATATTTTAGATGTGTAGGATGAGCACCCCTCAACCTTTGCTTTACGAAGTTCCTATGCACTACAAAAGTCTTTACAAAAGTGTGTTTGAATTTGAGTTTTGAATAGTATATACAAAGGGTAGTTCTATTGTGCAAGTAAACGTAGGTTTCATGGAGTGGATTCCCTATCACTTTATTGCCTGGTACTGGAACTTAGATGGCGTGTTGGTTGATCTAATGAGGGGCTTTGACCTTCATGATGGTGGTGATGCAACGGAGGAAGAAGTTATCGATTCGTGACATCAGCTTTGGACATTTGTGCAAGTAGACTATTGAAGTATAGTGTAGTATGGAGATAAGTCTCCCCAACCCTTACATAGATTTTCGTATTTTGCTCGTAATGTAGTAAAGTTGTGAACTTAAAAATGTGATAAATAAAACAAGTATAAGCATGCTATTTATTCTTGTACGACTTTTTTTGTAAAGGGAATTTTGAAAATGTTTGATTACGCTTCCGTATGGTAAAAGAGAATAATATTGTAAGAAATGGATGTCATGCTTGACATTCTAGGGCATCACACGTGAGAAGTAAAAACTCAAAGCATTGGTGATTTCGAGAGGAAAGCTTGGAAGCTTGATGAGCCATGCCCGATTCTTCCAAGCTCTAAGCTAGATTCAGGTCCACCATAACCAACTCTATGAAGGAGCCAAATATGATTTTGTGGCCATCAATCGAGCCAAATCTAGCTCCCACAAAGGCAGCAAAGCCAGATCTGGCTCCATCAACAAGGGTAGAGCCAAATATGGCTCCACCATGTCCAAGTTCATTATGGCCCAACTTTGGGTATGGGAGCGCCAATGACAATGAAATTCAAGAAAAACCTGATCATTTCGAGGGACGATCTGATCGATAAACATCATCCTAGAAGACGAGTCTCATCATCGTTCGGCATGATGTTTTCCATGGGGAACCGAAGGGGAGAAGGGATGGTGGACAGGAAAGAGAAGGAAAAAAGAAAACAAAACTAATTCTGAGATTTTCCCCATTTTTAATTTTTTTCATTTCTTATCATCTTTTCAGTCTTTATATATATATATATATATATATATCTTTTGCAAGTTTAAGTTTTTTTTCCCCTGATATGATGTCTCCAGGTCTCTTATGAAAATAATGAAAAGGTCATACTCAACGGAACGACTTAAATTGCTCTTTCATCATAAGAATTATGGTATATTTATCCTGGATGACAAAGCAATTCAAGTTGTGGATCCCACTGTTCCCTTTCTCTCTCTCTTTGTTCTCCTCCGCCTCTGGCTCTCTCTCTCTCTCTCTCTCCCCCTCCGCTCTACCCTACCCGAGCCTCTCGCATACTTTCCCAGCAGTTCGCTCCGCGTGCACGTTCGACAATCTTCAAGAACCCGTTTTCAAAAAGCACGATAAATTCACAAAAACTGTTCCAACTACACGTCAGCGTCAACCCGGTCGGGCTTCACACCCAGAACCTCAGAACCTCAGACACACTCGTGTGCAGTAACGCGCCGTACGTTTGTCGGGTATCGAGTATCCATCTATAAAGGACGTCGGCCGATGAAAAGTCGATCGCTTGGCGAAATCTTGGATCAATTCATGGCGTGGTGAGCGGTAAATATCGCGCCTTGGACAAGAATTCATCCACGCTCGACGAGATAGAGACGAGGGTGACCATCGACGTCGGGAGCTGCTAACTGGGTCGCTTTCGATCTGCTCTCCCATGGCGAAGACGGGGAACAAGACCCAGAAGCCCAAGCTCTCCCAAGACCCCACCAAGAAGACACCCAAGAAGCTCAAGGTCAAGAAGATCAAGAAGCAGCGCCCTCGCCCCAAGCCGGACTCCGACTCCGAGCCCGACGCCGACGAGCTCCCGACCCTCCTCGAGCCCTACACCAAGGAGCAGCTCGTCGACCTCATCACCACCTCCGCCCTCGCCAACCCTTCTCTGTACGCCCACATCCGGGGCGTCGCCGACCGCGACGTCGCCCACCGGAAGATCTTCGTGTACGGCCTTTCCTGGGAGGCGACGCCGCAATCCCTGGCCGCCGCCTTCGAGTCGTTCGGCGAGATCGAGGAGTGCAACGTGGTGACCGACCGGGCGACGGGGAAGTCCAAGGGGTACGGGTTCGTCCTGTTCAAGACGCGGAAAGGGGCCGTCAAGGCGTTGAAGGATCCGAAGAAGAAGATCGACAACCGGGTCGTGTCGTGCCAGTTGGCCTCGGTCGGCCGTGGCGGCACGGCCGGGTCGAGGGATTCGAACTCGGCAGCGAAGAAGGTCGATGGGAATCGCGCGGGCGCTGAGGTGAAAGGGAAAAATCAGGTGCAGGGGCAGCATCAGGCTCCGGTGTCGGCTCCGGCTCCCGCATTCGCTGGTGCTCAGAATTTGTCTGTGCTGAATCAGTATCCTGGCTTGCACCAGATCTACGGAGGGCTGTTAGCAAACCCTGGTGCCTTAGGGTTTGTCAATCCGGCAATAGCCGGTGCTTTGAATCAAAGTATGTTGGCATTGAGCCAGGGAAATTTAGGTCAAGGGATGGCGGCGGCGGCAACCCAAGCCGGGGTCAGTGGTGGTGGAGCTGGAGGTTCAGTGCTTGGAGCTTATGGTGGGTCGAGCTCTGCGCCGCAGCTAGGCCTGCAGCATTATTATGCAGCAAATATGCCACAGAGTGGACAGCAAACGGCTCCGGTTAGGGCAAAGGGAGGCGGTGCATCTTTCAGTGGGTTTCCCTCACAGACTTGGTATGAATTATATCAAGTAGTTTCTTTACCTTCCGTACATTCTCTTTCTATGCGTATGTATACTCAAGTCAAGTTCTTTCTCTTGTTGAGGATTTTTTATAAAGTGGAAGAAAGAGTATGTTCTGTTCTTATTTTAGTTAACGCATTATGTCCCCTCATTACAAAGCTCTGAAACATCTAGGGTAGTAGAATTTGCTGCAAGATACGTAATGCGATACAATTTGCCACTCCATTATGCTGGCGACAGAAGATATTCTAACTAAAACACTAAAACATGCCGTCTTTCCTTTGTGTCAGTAATATCTTAGAGAATGAGCTCACCCTCGTTGGTTTTCCAAAAACACTGTTACAATAGCCTCTGGAGTACCATAGGGTGGGATTAACCAAGTTAGCTGCTTGTCATACTATGATGTTTTGTTTGTTAGGTGGCTCCTTTTGTTTTCTTTTGCATAGGGATAAGGAAAACTTTGTCATAGTTTGGTATATAATTGACTCCTCAGTGCGATTTTCACGTGAAAATCCAATTTTATAAATATGCTGAACAGATGGTTACACGCTTGTTATTTTAAAGAAAAAGTGATTATTTTGCTCTGAATGTAGCAATATTAAAGCAAACTTAACTATCTTAGAGATGAAAATTCTGTTCTTGTGCTGCATATCATTAAGCTGCTTCTTTTGGCCCCTTGTGGTTCAAGTTGCTAAATTATGCTGAAAATGCATATCATTTGGTCTTGTTGCTGATACTCTTAATGAATGAACCAGAGTATATCTGGTCATGTTAGTTGCTAAAATTTTCTTGCTCCATTGTATGGTAAGGATGTTCTTCTAGGGGATACTAATGGAGAAGTGAGAAGTTGTCAGAGCATATTATGTACTGGTTACTAAGCTTAGTGAAATTTTTTTTCATTGATTGCAGCCTTACTGCCTTGTTCTATAACATCACTGCTTCTATTCAATCTTCCAAGGAACTTATTCTTAGAGTTTCTTACCATGTCTAGCCTTCGTTGTATGGTGTTCTTTTTTTGGTCAGAAATCTGATTGTAAGTTTATATAGTGTTAAGATGCTTACTTTTTGCTAGAATGTGCTTTTCAGGCTAGTTTTTCCTTTGCACCTTTAATATGTGTTTCCTATTTGCTTTTGATATTTTGGACCATGTCATGCTTATGTTGGTCTCCCCATGAAATCTGTTATTCATTTTTCGAAATTCTAGGATTATATAATTATATCAAAGAACTTATTTCTTCCTAGGATACGCTTCATATTGTTTACTTGACTAATTAGTAGGTCTTTTCCCTTCATATGTATCTTGCATGCATTGTACTCAGTGATTTGTCAGGTGACTTGGTTTATGAGGATCCCCTCGTATACATTTAAGGAATCATGTACCATGGGGGTATTATTATTTATCCTTTCCTATGATAACCATATGATTGGTTAAGGATGAATTATATGTCCGGTTTGCTCTTTCAAAGGCATTAAACAATTTCTTTTGCTGGAAAGGGAGGATGTCGTCTTTTGTTTTTAAACAGAATTAGAGTATTTTATATTGATGGGCATGGCTCTCCATGGTCTTGACACCTTCTTCTCTGAAATTTTTTGACAGCAATAGCTATGGACTTATATCTATTTCTTGTGCATAATTCTTAGTTTCCATTGAATTTCTTTTATCCTCACTTGTATTTTAAACCATCCGTTAGCCTCTACTAATTTTGGTAATGTTGGGTAGGGTCTGTCGATTTCATTTTCACTCCTCTGCTGGAGTTTTCTCTTCTGTGCTCCAATTATTTGGTACCTTAAACCAATCAATTTGTCTGCCCTGACATTTATTTAATTTCGATATTTTGTGACCTAGTATATGTCTTTCAGTTGTCTGCATAAACAATAGGTTTTGACTTGACCTCTTGATGATGTCATAACTTCTTTCTGAAAAATTTATGCAACTTGAAAATCTTTTTAAGATTACTTTCCTCAGTCTGAAGTTTTTCATCATTTATGATGCTGTTCTCAAAAATAGTAGTCTTATTACATGTTTAATTATTGTATCATCTCTTGGATTTCTAGTATGAAGTAATCTTGTCAAGAATGACTTTATTCACTGCATATACGATAAAAGTTTTGATCCCTGAAAATATATTTTGCTTGTAGTATAGTAATTACTAAGTCCATGAAGTGAACATCTTTTCGTGTTTTTTCTCTAAATGGCTGTGCCCAAACCTTTTATTTATTTATTTATCTATTTATTATTTTTTTTTTGGGGGGTTCTTTTTTGAAGGGTCATTTTTTCTTTGTCTCAGTCAGTGCGTTTTATGGTATAAACTTTTCCGATTTAATTGTTTCTTCTCCCAAATTTGTCAATATGCAATTTCTCTCTCTTCTACCTCCAAATTTATTTGCCATATTATTTGAAATTTTTGGGGTGCCTACTTGAGGAAAGCAGTAGTGGCTTTCTTCTTGCTCTCCTAGGGCATGATTCTTCCTTTTTTGGGCTGCCTTGTGGATTCTTGTTAGTCGTTTCTGCTTCTGTTTTTTATGTTAGTTATACAGTTTTGATTTGATTATTTTATATTTAAGGGAGAATTTGTCTTTTTTTATTGTCTTTACATTATTGGACTTCCATATGCAGATGAAAGTGCGGCTGAACTTGAGGAATGATTTTGCTCTTCCATGATGGGTGGGCAGAGTGCCTTTCACATTCCTTCGTAGAACTTAATGCTCATTGTCACTCCCTCCCCCTCCTCTCCTTCCCCCTCCATTCTTGTGGATAAATTGTCTCATATTTCTATTGTGTAAGACTCATCTTCTTTTTTTGGTAAAGAAGTGTAAGACTCATCTTCACTTTTTAAAGGAAATCAACTTCCTATTATTCTTTTAGTATGACAATTTTCTTTCAACAACAATTCCTAAGATGATTTTGCTATTTATGTTACTTGTTTTGTTTAGATATTGATGCTGGTCATGAGATTTCATCCTGGCTACTTATTTTGCTATTTCATACTCTCGAGTAGTTTTTTTAAGCTAAATCATGCAACTATGCACAGTAACGGTCAGCATTTAATGGGCATGTAAATAGGACTATTGAAGAAATATTTTCTTTACCTAATATATAAGAGGTAAAGCTTAGGTGAGGATTTGGTTACGGCTATATTATCTTTTATCCATGCATATTCTACATGTCCATATAGCAATCTGCAAAATATGTGACTTTATATACTTTTTCCCCATTAAAATTGTGAATACCGATACCGTACTTGAGGGTACTTGATAAGTTAGATTATCATATGATTATTTAAGTTACCTGTGTCTCGAAGTCTTATTGAAAATTAAGTCTTGAACTGATCAGTAATGAGCTACTAAAGCTCTGTCACAGATATTCGGGTTGCCTTTTGTATCAGGGTGTTATCACTTTACATACATATATATTCAGGAAAAAAAGGTTGAAGTAAGAAATATTTTTACATTAGAATTGTTTGACTACACTCTTCAGGATCGTATGGCTGCACTCATTTCTATTTTGTTATTTGAAAATGAAACTTTCAGTTAATTCTCTTTGCCAAGTACAAATCAATAGTTGTTACATAAACCCTAGTCTATGAAAAACCAGAAAAAGAGTATTGAGTCACAATCTGAGCATCCTTAAATTGTGCGGACCTAATCTGCATTATAGTTTTTGGAGAATTCTGACATTTTGGATGGACAGGTGAAGCTCCCTGTTTATTGATTTCAGATAGTTGTGAAAATGCCTTTTTAGCTTGATGGATTACTTATTGTGAAAATGCCTCTTAGTAAGGACTATATGGAGTTGTGCTGCTTCCAGACTGAAATCAAAGTGAATATGAAGTTAAGTATTTCCTTATTATAGTTGAATTGGGATTTAGAAGTAGGAGGTATTTGGTTATACTATGGTGTTATGCTTCAGTAGATTGAGGACTAGAGAAGTCAGATGCTCACATCGAATATTAAAAAAAGGAGAATTTCCTTGCTGATAGGTCAAAAGTACAAATCTGTGTTTTTGGACCAAACTAAAACCGATTAAGACACCTTTCTTTGTGATATGCAATTCCTGTATTCCTTGCCAGCTAATGGAATCAGGACAATGATAAATCCATTGGAAGGTTAATCAGGCAGTGGGATGTGGGTGGGTCCTGCTTTTTTTGGTTGGCTGACTGCTTGTCGGTCATTGCTGGTTGAGTGTGTTCACGTGCCATGAGAAAGCTAAGTTTGTCCTTTTTAGGTGGTGTGAAGACTATTTTTGGTCTAAACTGGAGTGCTATTAAGTGTTAAACCTCTCCCGTCCATGGTTTATACATACTTGCGAGGTTTATAGACTCCCTCAGGGTCAACATTGCCTTTTTCTCCCTCTCCTTTTCTTTGTGAATATTGCTTATCAGTTGGGAGCAATAAAGAAAGAAGGATTTAGCAAGCAGTCATAAAAAGAGCAATGTTTGTTCTTTCTTTTTTTTTTTTTTTTTGAGAGGGGGGTTGGAATGTCGGGAGTAAAAGCTTTTGCAGAAAGTTCTAGAAATAAAGTTCTCTGGAAACAATTTGTGTGTTAAGCTGTGGTTTGTTGTGACCTGAATAATTTTTAGGTATTAGAACAGAAATTCCAGCCATAGATCATGAGCATCTTTTATAAGCTTGTCATCTGGTAAATGTGCAAAAAATACTGCAAAATGAATAGACACTTGAACAAAACTTTCGAGAATAATATGTGCTTATTCTACAGCAATTGTTTGTCAATCTTTTCCAAAAGACTCCTCAAACAATAGAGTGATGGGAAGATGCCACGTACAATGACATTCTTCATTTTAGAGTTTAGTCAGACTGAATAAAGTGTTTTTAGAACAAGACTTGCTTTGTTGAAGTTGCGTGCAAGCATTCTGTCGGGACTTCTTAGTGACTCCTTAATGATCTTAACATTCCCCGGGAGGAATGGTATTGTATGCTTTCCTGCAATTGGGAAATCTGGCAAATGCTCTACCAACTCTCAAATGAGAACATTCCTCATGTAGCAACACTAGAACTCAGGTATTTTCCTGTCCCTCAAGGGAGAAACCACTGTGTTATACTGTCTGAAGTCTGTTTTCGTGGACTTAGCATTTTGTTACAGGAGAGGCATTCTCCCAACGCCTGTGTTTTCAAGATGCAGGATCCCATTTGGAAATTGGCTTGTCTGTTTCTCCTTCATTTATGTGTCATTTCTCGTGTCAAGGGATTTACCTATTTGGGTCGAGAATGTTAAAACCTGATTGGTGGGGAGCTGTAGAGATAAGTTAAACAAGGGTTTGATACTCAGCGAGAGATTGCAGTGGATGTAACAATAGGATGACAAGAGTCTTTTGTAGCCTAAAACGAATTACCTATGTACTTTTAGAATGCGAATTAGGCGCTCTGTGGATAAGGCGCATGCTTTATCCAAGCACAGGAACTTTGCTTAGTGATGATGTCATATTTTATTACCGGGTATTGCTATTCCTATTTTGCTGGACTCCTGCTGGTTAGAGCAATCTCAGGGGATAGATTGGGTTGTTGCGTACGGTGAAAACTTAGTCAAGTTTGCTTACAAGTGAGCATCCAGTAATTTGAGCAATTCCATCGGAGGGGATGCTTCCTATGACTGGTCATAATTGCTTGATATGACTGGGAGACATTTTGATAAAGTCCATAATATCGGTACTGATGAAACAGTTGCTGTTCAGATTCTTGGTTGGATGAACCTGTAGAATTCCATAGGAATTTTGTTCTTGTTCATTCAGTTGTCATTTGGATTTGAGATCCTTCTTAGAGAGGCGGCAAGATAATGCGGTACTGGAGTTACGTCTACCCTTGTTGATCAGTTAGGATCATTGCTGGCATCAATTTATCAGATACTATGAGCATCAAGTCAATGCCATGGTCGATAACTAAGTCTAAAATTTGTTGTGTTCTCCTGTAGTATACTCTTTGATAGCATATGATTATCTCTATCTATTGTGCTCTTGGCTTCGGATCCCTTTTGAGGAAGAAATTATACTAGGGAGTACCTTGAAGAGAATTAGGGATTTTGCAGGAAGAAGGCATCCTGCACAAGGCACTCATCAATTTCGAGTTTTTGAGACCTCTAGTACCGAACGCGGAGCCTATCTAATCTTGTTTTCTGTGAGTTTCATAGGCTCCTCTGTGTACTGCTAGATGTGATTGGTGATTGTTTTTGACATGACATGCTAATACGGTTAAAATTTGGAAGTACAATGTCATGTTACCTGTCTGTCATAATCATCCTGGCCCGTCGGACACAACCTTCAAATCCCATTTAATGTTTAAGGGCTTGTGTTGTACATAGACTAGGGGTCTGAATGCATGCAATTCGGTTCCCAATTCTCATTGTATCACGTATCAACTGCTGAGATCTAGCATGGCCCCGCAAAAGGAACTACTCAAAAAGCTTGAGGGGCTACCGTGTTGCATCTCTACAGCTAAACAAATTCATGGAGACGAGCACTCTAATTTATAGGAGAAACTGACCTTTCCTATGCGTGGAAAGGATTCAGCACCGCTGCATGGGAAAAGGGATGCCAATCCTAGAACTTACATCTGAGGGCAATTGAATCTTTCAAATTCTCGAGCTCCTAGCACGTATTCTTGACTAAATATACAATTGAGTTCTACAAGCTACCGGTCCACGCGGTGCCACATGGGACCATCATGTGGTATTTCCGTTTTGGAGTTAACAAAAAAGATTTCGATTAAATAGTGACTACATGTTTAAGTGGGGGAAATTATTAAAAAAATAATAAATCTATTATAATTATGCAAATTCAATTTTAAATTATTATTTTTTATCAATTCAATTCTAAATTTTTTATAATTGTATAAATTTAGTCTATTTGGTCAAAATTTTGACCGGCCAACATCAACCGTCCAATTCATGTTGATGTGACTTTTTTTAAATAATTTAATTTAATTTATTTTTCGTTTACCTTTTTCTTTTTCCTTTCCTCATCCGACCTCACTCAAATTTGGGTGAGCCTCATCGGAGCCTCACTGGAGCCTCACCAACCTCACCGACTATTGTGGGGAAAAGAAGCCAAAGGAGGAAGAAGAGAAAAAAGAAAAGAAAAAGGAAAAAAAAAAGGATTATTTTAACAAAGCCACATCGACGGTTGATGCTAGCTGGCCAAAATTAGCCAGATAGACTGACTTGGCATTATTGCAAAATGTTTAAGATTGAATTGACAAAAAAAAAATATTTAGAATTGAATCGACATAATTATAATATGTGTGAAACTCTTTTAGTAATTCTCCTTGTTTTAGAACACAAAACGAAATGCCCATGACTCGTTTGTACTTCGGCAATAAGCTTTAGATTCCATAATGCAATGGTTCCTTCTTTTGAGACATGTATTCGACGTTCGGTTGTGAATTTTTGAATTCACATGTGATTTCTCTCTCGTAATTTAACATAAAAGTTCCATACCCATTCCATTTGATTAGTCACTTCTCTCGAAAGTACATCAGGAATATACAAGAACAAGAAATCGACAAGGTGTTAGCTTATAATCAAACACAAGAACATAAAGCACAACATGGATCATCCTATGGATTGCTTAATATTATCTCAGTACTAATGGATAAAAAATGGAACTACGAAATTCTCTTGGATTTACCTTCTCCAGGGGAATTTTACCAGGATTTTGCAAACTAATGATACATACAGTTGAAGAAAAGCAGCCGCTAGATCCTCCCAAGTTCAGTCAGACCAGATAACATCCAAAATAGCTTTTGTACCATTGAACCCATTGGAAAAAAAGGTTACTTCGTCCATGGAGTTCCGCGGAGCACTGCGAATCGTGGCCGAGCAACATTCTGCAGTGAAAAAGCTCAAATGATGGTCATACAAAGTGATGGCCGCATGATTCGTACAAACGGAACTACATTGAGGTCATTCTGAAGACTATGGTCAGACAAGGAACTTCCTGTGATACATTTAATCTGGGTCACTCGGTATGTCAAAAATATGTAATACAGCACAAACTGGATTTTCTCAACAGAAGGGCAGCACAAAAATGAAAAGAGCTCCTGCGCTAAGTAACATTTATATACTGATGTCAACCGACCTCAAATTGAAGTCAAGCATACACGCTGAAGCTTCAACTCAACAAATTGTGGCAAATGCTTGAGATAAGATTGATCAGTTAAAGTCAAGGACAATGGACAGACTAATTGTGTGAAGAAATTATGTGCAAAGGTACCACACAAAGTCCATATGGGCCAAAACACATAATTTAATATCCAATCTACATTAGGAGCAGGATTGTGTATGTACTTTGAACAGGATAATGGTCGAGCTTTGATACGAGATTAGCTTGCCAGCTGAAAAACAAGGAAAAGGAGGATCACATGTTCAGCAATAAACACACAGACTGTCTTATTAGCGTGAAGAGAAGCCCAAATTTTGAGCCACTTAAAAGGGCCATTGAGATTTCTCAATAGCATGCTTTGTTGGAAGCCCTTGGTATTCTCTGGCTATGCTCCAGATGACAATAGACTGTTTTCATAAATTTTGTGTCAACTAATGCTACAAGAACCAGAAACCGACAAACAAACTTCAGGTCAAGTTCAGCTGAACCAGATGCTTAGGCTAGGATTCTGCCACACTAGATGCTTGTATTCTGAGATGGAATGGAATAGATTGATAAACTTGAATATTTAGATGTACACTTAAACAGTCCCACATATTGGCAGAAATTTGTTTGGTCAAAACATTCATGAAGAGCTAAATCAAGAATAAAACACCTATTCCCCACTCCAGTTCAGTCATAATTTCAAAACCTTTCTTGGCATTCACCACTAAATTTTTACTGCATGAAAATGCTATAGAATGTTGGTGACAATTGAAAGAATGGGCACACAAGATTTAAGAGTGTCCTCAACTTTATGTTGGTGTCAACTGACACAAGATTCAAAAGAGAAACAACACAATGAAAAACCGAGTGCCTAAACCTTGAGTACTTCGAAAATCGAGTAAATGTCTTCAGTTTGAGGCATTGTTACACTAATTAATTCAAGAAAAAGAGGTCATTTTAAAAACACAAATATCTACCACAAGGATAACCGTATTTGATTAAACCTTCAGGATGAAAGGACCATGAAAGACAAAAGAATGCGATGTATATTCATATGAACGCAAGATATGCATACCTATGGCAAAAGGGCAAGTCACGTCTCAGTGGACTGGTTGAAGAATTGTTGCTCTGTTCTTGTATTACAAGTCTTTCTTGGAGGGCTCCATTTGAATGGAGAGAGTTAACCCATATAAACAAATTCACGAGCTAAATCTACTCAAGCCTTAACAGTTGCTTCAGTTCTACTTGAACTCGTTGCACTGTGAGATTCTGGAGAAGCAGGTAGAGACCCAAAAGTACCCAGTGCATCAAGAAAGAATCTTTTGTTGGGGACAATGCCATCTCTGTCCATATACTCCAGCAGCTTGTCAACAAGCTCTTTTTTCTGAGACTTAGTATATGCCCTGTACAGAAGTTTATATGTTGATGAATCAGGATTGACCCCAGCAATTCTTGCTGTCTCAAAAAGCTTGTCTGCTTCGATTGGTAAACCATTGATGCAATAAACATCAAGCATCGCATTTAAGGTTGATATTTTTATGTCCTTCCCAGATTTAATCAACTCATCAAATATATCCCGAGCTTTAGAAACACAATCGCAGAACCCATACATCATGATCAGACTCTCATATGTGATGTGGTTTGGTGTGTACTTCATATCACGCATCCTTTTAAAGACATGTTCTGCTTTGTCCTTAAGTCTTGCCTTCCCATAGTTTATGATCATTGAGTTAAACGTAGGCAAAGTCGGCTTCTCCTTAGAGCGCAGTAAGCTCTTGAACACTTGTTCCATCTTCTCAAATTCCTGCCTCTTCCCATAAGAATCAATCAGCAAATTGAATGTGATAACGTCTGGCTTACATTGATTGCTTTTCATACGAGAAAGCACAGACTCCATTTCTTGGATCATCCCGTTTTTTCCATATGCATCCATTACGCCATTGAAAGTATATTTGTCAGGCGAGACAATGCTGTTATTGAGGTCCTTGAACAAAGCATCCACTTGTTCCACATTTCGAGCTTGGGCAAAAGCTCTCAGAAGGATGTTATAAGTCACGACATTGGGCTTACAGCGTTCCATTCCCTTCATCTTGCCAAAATAACCAAGAGCTTTGGCCAAAGCCTTCGCTTTGTCACTAGAGTGAAGGTGGGCAGTAATGAGTGCATTGTAAACAGAAGTGTCGGGCCGGCACCCACTGTTTCGCATCTCTGAGAACAGCCACATGGCCATTCGAGTTTGCCCTTTCTTACCCATGACTGAAATAAGCTTTGAATATACACCATTGTCGGCTACATACCAGCGCTGCTTCTGCATCCACCTGAACACCTGAATGCACATAGTGCAAAGAAACTGATCGATCAGGCTAAGGTTAAATCCTTACAGAAGTCCAAAATTCATCATGTAATTTCTTCACAAAGTAATTATGTCATTAGCACCATGCCCGGATAAGAGCAAACCATTTGCTCCCATTTCATCAGATGGGAATTTGTTTAGTCACATAAGCTACATTTGCCAATTATGTATGGAGATGACATGCTTTGCAGCAGGCCACATAATCTGCTTTCCTTCTTTACAGACTAAATATAAGGACTGAAAGCGGGAACCCAGCGGGAAAACATCTGTTTGCGCACTAAACATTCACATAGGACATTTATCACACACCTAATGTGCAGAGAAACGCCACCCCACTTGTTCCAAAAACTTTAAGCGATTTGACCGTATTAATACAGATTACATTCTAGTTTCTTGTCCTCCGACACGAACTTTGAATACCCAGAAGCTGAAATTGCATAAAAAGAGTCTCTTTTACCCATTTAATTATAAAGTCAGAGAGAAAGAGACAGACAGAGCACCGCCACTGACCTCGAGGCACTGGGTCCATTTGTCGGTCCTGCCAAGCTCTTCAAAGAGGAGGAAGCAGTGCTCAGTCCTCACCACCCTCACGTACTTATCCAGCGTCTTCACCAGGGGCTCCCTGCCGCTGAACTTCCTCATCAAAACCCTCACCAGATCCTCTGCCCCCCAGTCCTCCTCTCCGGTCGCGCTCGCTTTTCTCCTGGGCCTCGCCGACAGGCAGTACACGCGGCCTCCCGGTCCCCTCGGGCCGGCCGTCGTGCGAACCCATGGATGGGTCAGCTTGCAATTGCGCGAGGAATTCTGCGTGCAAGAGGGAGAAGAAGAAAGGGTGACGGAATTGAGTGGCGGTGACAAAGTAAGGGGCATGTCGCAGGTGGGTGAGGGAAGGTCAAGGAAGAAGAGTGGCCTCAGCGGAGTGCGGAAGGAGGGTGAGGAGAGAGGACTTCCAATTTCTGAACGGCTCAAAGGTAGCAGAGACCAAATTCATTGTGTAATGTCATTTCAAGAATATAATTGCACATTTTCTTATGATTTAAGGTATGTTGAATAAATTAAAAATTAAAGAATTATATTATATATTAGACTAAAATTCAAACAGCACGTTACATATTCAGTCAAAATTTGAGAATTATTTGTGTCATCATAGAATTGTGATTTCTCTTGTCTTTCGGAGGACAAGAAATGAATGGGGATTTGGAACTTGTTGGCATGGAAATTCAAGGAAATTCAAGGAAAATATATATATATATATATATATATATATATAATCACAATTTCTTTATTAAAGATTTGCTTGTAAGAGTAACATATTGGACTTTAATTTGCGAAATTAGACATTCTCCTTTTGAGAAATAATTTTCCTTTTTTGGCGCTCCCCACTTATTTCGCTTCCAATTAAATTCAGCTAGAAAACTCCTTAGAAATACACGCATTACTCATTCTACAATGAATGTGTAAGGATTTCTTAATACTGGGAGTGGACCAAATAATAATCCTAGTATTAATGAGTTTTAATGTTGTAAATGGGCAATTATTGAAAGTTTTAACATTTGTTTTAACCTTTCTTTCTTTTTTTGTCAGTGTTTTAAACTTTCATATGTAGTATTTCCTTATAAGATTTTATTATTATTTTCTCTCAATATTAATGTTGTTAATTACATATCAAAATTCTCCCATATCATATAATGACAACAATTAGGAACTTTCTGACTTTTATCGAATCACTTATTTTAATATGAATTAAGAACTGCATTAATTTTATTTAAAAGAGGAAGATTCATATGAAATATGCTTAAAATACATTTGAAAAGATTCATGTCCGTGCAATAAAAGGGGTAAAATGGGCCATGTATAAACAAGCCTTGAACAAAATGTTACGAGGATTAATATCTTATTTGGGTAGTTTAAGACCTAGTTAAAATTTTGGTTCCCAGTACGTAGCTAAAGCTTAAGTACAACCAAGATTCTCCGGTATGCATGCTTCAAAGGAGTTTGATCATTTACAATCCTCGATTTAATAAAGGGCACCCTTTCTTGTTTTATAATTCTCCAATCTCCATTTTAAAGTGAAGCATCTAAGCTAGGCCATGGAAATGATGTAAGTCAGTGATATTTGAGATTTACGTGAGTTTGTTTCATTGAAAAAATTTCATGATAATTTTTTAATGAAAATCATTTTCAAGGAAAAAATGTAGTTTTTATTTATTTGATGCTTTAAAGAAAATGATTTTTTTTTTTTTTTTTTTTTTTTTAGCTTCTTCTTCTTCCTTCTTCTTCAAGGGAAAAATGTAATTTTTATTTATTTGATGCTTTAGAGAAAATGATTTTTTTTTTTTTTTAGCTTCTTCTTCTTCTTCTTTTATTTTTCCACCAGGGGCAGCAAGGGTCATTGGAGCTTGCTGTCTACTAGGCAAGAATCGCGAAGTCCTTGTCGATCATCAGCAAAGGGCATGCCCCTCACTCAGCCTTGCTCAAATCTAGGTGAAGCCAACCTTGTCATGGCCTAGCCAGCTTGACTTGGCCTCACTCATAGCTAGTAAGGCCATCTTCGATTGTGGCCACGTAAACCATGGTGAGGTTGGCCTTGCCCACATTTGGGCAAGGGGTGCAACCCTTGTTACAGCAAGCAGGGCAAGGGTTTCATGAATCTTGCCTAGTGGCTGGCAAGCTTCGGTGATTATCACTGATTTATTGACAACTAAATTTTGACTAATCATTTAGGGAATTTATTACTTAGAAAAGTAGGGATTAATCTTGGCTCCTAAACAAAAATGATATCCATTATATTGTATTACGAGCATATTTCATTAATAGATAAGTTTATAAATTACATAAGAATTGGACCGGTGGTGGATGGATTTAATTAAAGGTTTCAAGCTTAATTGAATTACTTGCGCTAAAGCCATGAGGTAAGGGGGATCCGGCCGAGCCCATTGCATCAATGCATTGGTGTCGAACTCACTAAAGAAGGGGGAATTTTCTGTATTTGATAGAAGTGGGTTGAGCCCATTAAATTAAGGCCGGAAATTACTAAGGTTTTTAGCTTCATTGAGCCCATAGGCCAAGCCCATTGAGATCTTTTCAGCCGAAATTTGCATAGAGGAAAAGTGGTTTTTGAACTTTAATCAAGTTGGGTTAAGCCCATGTGAGCTTGAATTCATATAAAGGCCTTGGTTTTGATGAAATATAGCCGTTAATCCTTTAATAATGTTGGAATTGAGCCAATTGATTTAGTTAAACCTAACTCATAACATTATAAATAGAAGCTTATGTCTCACAATTTAGTGGTCGACAATTTGAAAATTTGGCATACACTTAGAGAAAGGTGAGAAAAGAAAGAGAGCAAGAGGAAAAGAGAGACACCGCGATCGAGCCCTTTCCTCGCTGCATCCTTGGTCACTTCATCGCTCCCCTCCATTCCTTGCTGCTCATGTCGGTCGCCGCCGCTTGCCTCACACCCGTGCCTCCACCTCTTGCGCCAATGTGAGACGACACTACTTCCTTGTTCACTTGCGATGGTGTCGCTGCCATTCAAGAACCGAGATGGCGCTGTCTTTATCCTTTGCCTACAATGACAACCTGTGCTATTCTTGTTCCGACACCTGCACCTTCACCATGATGATCCCTGCTATGGCTACCTCGAGACGACGATTCTGCTGTTTCTTTATTGTGCCTCGCCCTGCACTGAGCCTGACGACAAATTTGTTTCTTCACCGTCACCCTACACCCAACCGTGACGATTCATACTGCTCTATGTCCCAACGCATGCTGCTGACCTCCTATTTCGTGACAATGACACCGTCATTCCCTCTGCTTTGTAGGTTGTCGATCACTGATCCATGAATTCCAACATCATCAAGCTAGCGAGATCTACCACCGTCGACCACCATATTGAGGCGATCTCTAGCTTTGCCATGGTCCTCATCGCGAGTGCATCCTCAACCATGAGCAACACCATAGCCAAGAACAACAGGCAAGCATTGTTGGATAAATATAGATTTGAATCAATAAAATAATGAAGTTGAATTTTGAGGCGTGATGTTACTTTGTTTAAAGATTTATTTACCTATAATGTTGCTAATAGTTACTGGTAAATATCTTCCAAGATATAATGAAGTCTCAAATGAGAATACCAGATATCAATTTTCATAGATATATCTATATCTAGAGCCTCTTTAAGAAACAATTGAAAAGATGGGTCTAATTTTGGAAAAAGACTCGAAAATTATTTCATATTTGTTCATCTAAAAATTGACATATATATATATATATATATATATATATATATATATATATATATATATATATAAATCAGTCTTAAAAAGCATAGGCAATTTTTTGCGAAAGGATGAAAAGTAAACAAATGTATCATTTCGGAAGAAGTTGCAAAATGAGCAAATGTAGCCTCTCGGAAGAAGTTGCAAAATGAACAAATGTAGCCTTTCGGAAAAGGTGGCAAATTAAATGGGTATAATTTTCAAAGGTTGTCTTCAAAAGACACATATACAAATTCGGAATAATAAAAATAATAAAAAATATTTTTTATAAATAAAATTTAAATTTTCATAATTTCCAAAAATACTTAATAAATAAAAAAACCTTTGAACTAATAAAGGTTAATAAGATAACTATACAAAATAAAATAAAAATAAAGGGGTTAGTGCTAATTAAACCACAGGCACATAAGTGTTCAAAGTGCATATAATAATCGCATAATTATTCGCACGCCCGCATGAGGATATTGTGGGGTTTAGCTCACAACCAATTTTTTCTCTAAACATACTAGAGAAGGCTCACACATATTAATTAGCCCATCTTCTTCCAACTTTCCTATGTGGGACAAGGAAAAACACACTTTGTTTGTGTTACAAACAAACTTCCAATAATCCCCCTCTTTGTTTGTAAAACAAAGATTTCAAATAAAAATTTTAAAAGCATATAGCCAAAATTTCGGTGGGATTAATATACATATATAAAAATCTTTTTCGAGTTAAACCTTTATTTAGTCAAGTATCTCGAAACTCTATCAAAGTGATAAGTAGCTTAGCTTTAAATTTGTACTTTTAAATAATAGAATCGAACATATTGCACATATGCTAACTTCTTATTTTAGCAAGAAGTTCTATATTATTCCATACTATTATAGCCATGTATTTGATCATGTTTCATGAGCTCTCTAAAAAGCAATTCTAACTTTCCTAAGAAATGACATTATTTCTAAACTCATATAGGTGAAGTATCTACTATGTATTGTTGTTACTATTAGTAGATTACAAATTTATGCTATACTTCATTAATAATTCAATTCAACTTAAAATATGTAACAAATGATACTGACTTTTCATATTAGGACTATAACAATATCAAACAATTACATTCAATAATATGTTTTTACCCATTAAACTTTGTAACTAGTGATATTATAGAAAAATGTTGAATTACCATTAATAGTGATTTCAATCAAAAAGTTTAAGCCCCATTTCTCGTGAAGTCATTATTACCATGTCTTTTGGTAAAGCCTTTGTCAAGAGATCGGCTAGAATATTACTTGACCTCACACACACAATTGTCATAGTACAATCTTTCATTAATTGTCTTACATATTCATGTCTAAGACTAATATGTCTAGACTTACTATAAGTTCTTTCCAAAGTGGCTTGACTATTATAATGGATAAAATATGAGGTATAGGACTAGGCTATATTTCGATATCTTATAATAAACTCTTAATTCATTCAGCCTCTTTTCCAATTGCTGTTAAAGTAATGAATTCCGATTCCATCATTGAGTGAGTTGTATATGTTTGTTTCTTGCTCACCCAAGATACAACACTTCCACCTAGTGTGAAAATCCATCCAGAAGTGGAATGCTCATCTCTTACACTTGTAATCTAACTAGTATCAGTGTATCATTCTAATATAGCTGAATAATTATTATAGAGCAATCATAATTTTTTTATTCTTTTTAGAAGACCAAAAAAACTAATAATAACCCTCCAATGTTCTATACTTGGATTACTAGTATACTTACTAAACTTGCATACAATATAAGCAATATTATGTCTAGTACAATGCATCGCATACATTTCAAGATCATATAACACTTGCATATTGAAGTTGTGCTATCGCTTTACTAGTATTATAATTTAATTTAATATTAGAATCAAACGAAGTATTTAACTTTAAAATTTATTTAACAAATTTTCAACATAATTACATTGGCTTAAAGAATAACTTTCATTATGTTTCTTAACTTTAATACCTAAGATATTGTCTACTTCACCAAAATCATTCATTTTAAACATAAAAGCTAAATACTTCTTAGTCTCAATAATTCCAGTCATATTCGTTCCAAAGATAAGCATATCATTAACATACAAGCACACTAAGACACCATAGTCTTTAGTGAAATTAGAGTATATACATTTATTAGCATTATTGTAGATGAAACCATTAAACAATATGATTGAATCAAATTTTTCATGCCACTACTTAGGATTTTGCTTAAGCCCATAAAGAGACTTAATCAATTTACATACTTTCGTTTCATTTCCAAGAAGAATGAAACATTTTGGTCGTTCAATGTAAATTTCCCCAATTAAGTCTCTATTCAAGAATGTGGTCTAGACATCCATTTGATGAATACAAAGATCATAAATGGAAGTTAGAGCAAAAAGAATTTGAATAGAAGTTACACGTGCAATAGGAGCATATGTATCAAAATCTTCCTTTATTTATAGCCTTTGGCCACTAGATTAGACTTAAAAGTTTGGATAGAACCATAAAAATGGTATATATATATATATATATATATATATTCTGAAAACCCATTTGCACCCAATAAGTTTGGATCCTCTTGGTAAATCTACTAATACCCAAGTATTATTGAATATAATTGAGTCCATTTCATCATTTACGGCTTGTTTCCAAAAAGAAGCATCTTCAGAGTACATAGTATTATCAAAGCTTTTAGAATCGTCTTCTAAATTTAATACTAAATGGTATTTATTTATGCTGTTATTATCTCTATCTCATTCAACAAGAAAAACATGAGTAATAAAATTAGGATTTAAGTCTTTTAATTTCCTAACTTTAGTGTTTCTCCTTGGTTCAATCATGTTTTTAAAATTATTCGTTTCTTTCTCTTGAGAATTTACTCGAGTTTCCATAGGTTTTGAATTATTTTCAATTATTTCAAAACCTGTAGAATATTTATTCTTAAAGAATTCAATGTCTCTCGATTTGATAATGACATTGGACTCTAAGTCAGGAAGCCTATACGTTTTATTGTTTTCGGCCTATCTAATGAAAACATTTTTGATAGCATTAGGTTGAAGTTTTGTTCTTTTGGGGTTTGATACTCGGTAGTATGTCAAACATCCTTACTGTCACACCTCGATCTCCGAGCATGTGTCCATCCCTCCTTGGTCGATTTATTAGTGATGTCCCAGGATGCATCGCCGACCTAATTATTTTTTCAAATGCACATGCGGAAGCATAAATAAAATCCCCAGTCAACAAATCAATGGGATAGGAAAGCAGGACTACAAATTCTCTGAAACTGGACCACATCTTTTTATACATATCAAGTTATTTTATACAATGCTACCCGATATTTACAAGTCTAACAAAAAGACTGGATTCTCAAAATTTGTGGTCCCAAGTCCAATTGCTCCGACTCGATGGCTA